>JANEYF010001302.1:0-302500 GCA_029963845.1 Rhamnusium bicolor | reverse complement strand
TCGTGAATAAATACAAAAGAAAAACTGTTAACATGGCGTCGCCAAGTGGGAGTGGAGGGTGGTCGCCAACCCTGCTTTTTGGTAGATAATAAATATTTTTCACTAATATATGATAAGTAGGTCCAAATAATGAAAACTAATCAATTACAATGTTAAATAATTTAAAAAATGGCTAAATTAATGCACAGAAAATGTTGTTGCAATTTTTCAGTCATCGATATACAAAGTACTAGAATACAATTTTTTACTTCTAAGTAAAAATTCGGTACCTTTGATCGCCGAACTACAAAAAAGGTACCAGAACAGCACTCAATATCTAATTAAATAAGAAAGTTAATGATAGTTTATGATATATTTCGGAATCCAGAATAAAATGTTCATTAAATTGAACTGAATATAGAAGTGTATCACTTAAAATAAAAAAAGTTGAAGTAATTTCCGGTTAAACCGAAAATAAAAAATATGAATGTGATACGCATTTAAATCAGTGGAATATTATATGTTCATTTTAGCATTAATATATAGGGTGTTAATTTTTATATTTTTCAGTTTTTCGGCCATAACATTTTTATTTTACGTTCAATTGTTTTTCTTTTTCGAATTTGGATTCCTTTGAAAAAATAAATAAGTACAGTTTTGGAATTTTTTCTAGGTGAAAAATAAAGCAATGAAATCGAGTGAGGTACTTTAAATGATCAACTCCTGTACACATTGATCCATATGAGAATTACGGGCTAAATTAAGAAATGATTCGTTGGTATGTCAACGAAAATCTATTTTCTACAAATAAAATAATTCATTTAAATGGTGCATTTTCAATTTGAAATTACTTTTTTCGGTAACTTTTATGAAGCAGGTAAGAGTTCATTTTTTAATTATTTTGTTTTTTACTTATATTTAAACAGACACCACTTCAAAATGCTCCAATCTTCATGGTACTTCAAGCCTTCAAGGACCTATTCAAATTAAGCATAAAAGGTTTGAGGAAGGGCAGTCTCATATACTTATTTTAGTAATTATTAAATTGAACTCATTAGCTGAAATTGAAAAGCATTTTGAGTGTACTAAGCTTTACGATTGCTCTCCCAGCCCTGATTAAAATGAAAGATTGATTATAGTGAAGAATATTTAACAAAACCTATATGCAAATTTATTCTCCGATGTCTTTGTCATCTTCTAATTCAATAAGTTATTCTGTTCAAAAATAATGGGCTACTCAAGTTTCCGAAGGCCTGTTGTGTGGATCAGTGACCCTAAAGGTTATACTCCTTGGAAAAAAACCTGGCACATAATGGAGAGTTTGAAAGAGGTCTGAGGCCACACGCGGTTCCAGTATTAAAATAGATTTCGCGTCATCAAACATGTCTGTCGCTGAAAGCAGAATTTGTTAATTTAGATGTAGGAAAAAAACATCGTTAAACAGAGGATACGAAGCTTAAAAAATAACAACCGCAACATACGTCACTTATGAGCCCTGAAATTATAATCATATAAGATGTCTTTAAGTTTGATAAATCATTTGAATGGTTGAATTTTAAAAAATAATAATGAAATGCAGATTTTTATGAAAAAATTCAGATTTTATAATGTACCATATTTCCTCCTGGTTAGGTAATGCATGTTTTTACCTCGATTATTACTCTACTCTTTGGCTTGTACTGAAATGTGAATTTTCTCTGCCAAAAAATACAAAAAAACGTATACAGGATGAAAAAAGTTGGAAATATGAAATTGTCTGAAAAATAGCTTTGTTCTTCCATAAAACGTAATTTTTTTAATTTTTAATTTTAATCTAAAAATTGCAAAGATAAAAAAGACATTTAAATCTATAACTAACTAATGTAACAAATGTATTTAACTTAAATAAATCTTTGTTACATGTAGGCAAATTAATCTATTATCTATTTAAAGAAATATGTTTATCAATTAAAGTTACTTTTTATTTCATAAATCATTCATAGGCTTGTCCTGAGGAATAAATAACCTTTCACGATAAGAAAATATTCCATTCACAGTCCACAGACTGTTATTTGTGACTACTCTATTTCAACATTAGAGCGAGAGTCTAACGTTTATCGCTTTAGAGCTGTATTAAAACAGCGACTTACAAGATAACTGTGAATTCCTCTGTTCAGCACTTTATTGCAACCAATTTGGATAAATGGTTGTCAAATTATTAGGGAGAAATATTCTACTTTCAAACAGAGGTAAATATATTTTAAAACGAACAAAGAATAATAATAACTACATGCTATTGTATATTAGTTTAAATTTTTACCACAACGTAAAATTATTACGTATTTAGTTTGTACATTATAGTATATTCTTAAAAATGTTTCTAAAATGTTTTAAATATTTTCTTAACCACCTCTCGAGTCATCGAAGAGAGACGAGGCTCTACAGTTTATTGTGGAGTCCGAACTACATCTAGGACAGCGACAATGTTCCTCTCCCATCTTAGTCTGAAACAAATTACAAATAAAATTTCTAACTTGCTCCAGGATGGAATCGAACTATCGACCTTCGGTACAGAGTAAATAGCTATAAGGGCTTTACCTACTATGCTACCATGACCCCGATGAAGAGACATAATTGCCTTTTCTCTTAGCACCTGGGCGCTTAAGGTGTCTCGTCTCAGTTGCCCAAACTGCCTTGCACTGCGCTAAAAAATGATAGGGCGTTTCCTCGTCCTCTCCCATCTTTCCCAACAGCTATAAGTGATAGATAAGTGTCTCTAAGTTTGCAGTGTCCTGTCAACTCCGGATTAGATTACTGAGAATTTTTCGGCCGAACGAATAACCAGGCCGACCGCAATTTGTTCCGTCTTACTACAAACTCTCGAGCTTGTCTGAAATGGCTGCTTAACCTCCAGTGCACCTATATTGTCTCGTAGACCCACTCGTGGAGGGTCGTAATGACCTTTGCTTATGAAAACCAAAATAGGTTCAGGTCCTACACAGAGCATTTCGGTACCAAGTCTAGACTGTTCATCTACCCTTCTCGTTTCTTGGAACTCCGGTAAGTCCCTGAAACTACACAAATTTAACCTCTTTGCGCCTAGCAAGCTTTTACAATGTTTTCACACTTCTGAATTAAGGCTGATCTTGTCCTAGGAGAGTAGATTGGTTTCAGAGCCAGCTGTAGAAACATATGCATATTATTTGCTTCGTACCATTTCTTACTTCTTTCTTAGAAAGGAAGGCAAATAATACTTCTGCCTGAAAAACTGTGATGAACGATCCTAGAGCATAGTTTTCATGCACTTCGCTGCTTTCCAGGTATATTCCCGCCCGTCGCTCACGCGGGAACTATATGTGTAATACACCAGAGTGGCCGAGGAATATTTATTTTCTTTTCCTTCCATTCTTCTCTGCTTGGAAGAGTGAGAGTATTCTCTAATCAATTCACTTCTATCATCTTGAGGGTGAGATGAGAATTTCCTTCTCCACCAGTTCAGTGATTGCTGCATGAATTTTGGGTCTGCCCTTTTCTACGAGAACAACGGTGGCAAGCCCAGTATAACTTCAAGGGCAGCTGTAGGTGTTGTCCTCATTGCGCCTGTCATTAAATTACAGTAACATTGACATTATCAAAAATGTAATGCAGCAATTAGATGCTAGAGACGCAGTTGCTATTTCAAATGCCCAACAGGCATTCAATGATACAACAATCTAAGATGATTTAGGACACATAAACACATTTTCCAGGATCTCTCTCGCCACACAAAAACCTGAAACATCAAAGTGTTCTTTAAATAATGCGATGCATGATCTGCGCCAATACCTTTTCCAATTATGAGAGAGTATGAGTGTAAAAAAAATTGAAGCAGCTTTGAACATAATCTAGGATTCCTATGTGCCCTAGTGAATCTTCTTACTGGTAAGGAAGTGGATTTTTCCATGTTATACAGTATGTCCAAGATGAAAGAAACAAATTCGTTGAAATAATTTTTTGAAAAAAAAAAACGTTTGGATCTGTCTTTTTGAATTTTTCAATTGGCATTTTTTAGTTCATACGGCAACTTAATATCACAACTGATGCCAACTTTATTATTTTAAATATAACACCCTGTATATTTCTGCAGATTTTGGATAGACGTTAATAATGCCTTTTCAATAAATCCTTATAGACATATTTATTATGAGAAATTCCTGAACTATTTACAAAAAAAAGTGAGATAATAATATTTAGAATCTAAGGAGTTTACTGAAAACGTTTTTTTTTTGTCTATCCAAAGTTGTAGAAAAATACAGGATGTTGTATTTAAAATATATAAAGTTGTTGTCACTTTCAGTGACATTGAAGTTACCGTATAGGCCAAAAATTTCAATTCGAAAATGCAAATAGCGGGTTCGAGCGTTTTTTCAAAAAAATGTGTATGATTTTATCGAATTTGTTCTACATCGTAAAAGCACTGTATATAAAATTTAGAACCTAAAAAAATATATATGAATTTTAAATATGCCAGTCTCATCTTCTAATGACCGGAGTGACAGTTGTTGTTAATTATCATTTTAATCATCTCACAATGATACCAACTTGGTTGGTGATTCACGTTTTGTATAGTTTACAGTGGTTAGATGTTTATAGAAAACTATTTCAGTATTTGTTTATACTAAGGGTTCTAACCCTGTTTATGATGCGTATAATCATTATCTACAAGAAACCTAATCTTGGGCATATACTGTTATGGTCAAAATGAAGCATTTGGGTATAATTACCAGGTGCCGGAAATATTTTCCATTTTTCAAAGCCGGCACCTTACCACATAAAAATCCAAGTGGTGTGTCTAATTATATACCTGTAATATATGCAACCAGTATAAGTAGTATCGAGACAGAAAGGTGCAGAACTGCGGGAAACAGAGATATCTATATAATCTTCTAGGCAGCTTGGCACTTTATCCCCAGTTAACTTAGTAACACGAAAGCGTGTCCGGTAATAATTTTTTTTGGATGACACTGGATGAAACAACTGGCTGTCAGTGTAATAAGGTTGTTAATGTTATACTAAGAATTTTGAGTATTCAAAAAATTTTGTATCCGATATTAATAGCCAGTAAACCAGTACAACAAACCATAACATACAATGTAGAAGTAATAGTGACATGTAGGGGTATTCACTTAACATCGATTTATCGAATTTACTCGATGTTCGCCATACGATATATCGGATTGATTCGATGTTTTGACAAATAATTTTTCTATTCGATATATCGATATATTTATAGAAACATCGGATCGATTAAAAAAACTAACTCTGACTAATAATTGCAATAAAAACAAAAGTAAATTTTAACATTACTTAATGATTTCAATTTTAAATAAATGTCATTAACAGGTAGTGACATCTGTGAGTGAGCAGCTAGAACAACGGTGGAAATTATCTATTCTTTCTTTCGGTTGGCTATCCTAACCGTAGTATACATATTTATACGAATGAATATTAATTTCTAATTAATTTTATTATTAATTTAATTATTAATTTTCAGTGACGCACTTGCTTGCTCGACAGTAGTCGCAAAAATTAAAGACTTCATGAAAAATACTACACAAAATGTCGAAATGTCGGAATCAGATTCGGATCAATCTGAAAACCCTGAAGAGAGCTTTTCCTTATGGGATAATCATCACAAACTAGTAAGCAAGAGTTGGAAATCAACACAATCAGAGAATGCAATTTCTGATAAATTATCGATCTACTTGCGTAGCCCAGTAGCAGGAAGACTCAATGAGAATCCTTTAGAAATTTGGCAAGATCTAAAAGTTCAGTTTCCTAAACTTTATAAGATTGCGTTTAAATACCTAACAATTGTCGGGACTTCTGTTCCATCCGAACGTTTATTTTCGAAGGCTGCTCAAATAGTCAATCAATAAAAAAATAGAATGAAAGGCAAAAAATTAAGTAAACGTTTATTTTTGCAGAGTTTGTCTAAAGAGCATTGGTCTTAAATGGGTAAAGTGAAAGTAAGTTTTTGCAGGTAGATTAAGACTTTAGTACTTAATTTCTGACATGTGCATTGTCCAGTACGTGTTCAAAATAATAATGTACTAATGTTGGAAATCGTTTAAAACATACGTATCTCAATATGATTCACATTACGTGTTTTGATTCGCGTGACAGAGAAAATTCGTAAGCAGTATCCAGTGGTCGATTCTTTGATTGGAAACACTAAGAACATATTCCTTAAAGCAAGCTCCCGAAGACACGAATTTAAAGAACGTTTTCCTAATATACCGTTACCGCCTGAGCTTATCCCTATGCGATGGTGCACATGGATTAAAGCTGCGCTTTATTATGGTACGAATTTTGAAAATGTGGAGACATTTATTTTACAGTTAGATCCTAGGGATTCACGTGCTACAAGACGGTCAGTGGGCATTTTAACAACCAAACATTTATGCAGATTATGTGACGTAGTGAAACATTTTAAAATGTTGATGGCAGCAGTAGTGCATGCGAAAGCATGCACTATTTAACGATTTAAAAGGTATGCTGAAAAAAAGACGTATATTGTATAAAATGGTGTATATAAAAATTTAAAATTTAGTGTTTGCTACAACAAGCCAAATTGCCGAGAGGAAAGAAAAGCTCGTTTTAAAACAATACTGAGATGAGGAGCACTTATTTTTACGTAGAAAAATATTTGTGTATATGATAATGTTCCGTAATTTACTAATAGTTCTCGTAAATTTGAAAAAGTTTGAAAGGAATTTATAACAAAATGGTACAAAAAGAAAAGAAGCGAACGGTGAAAATATTGAATTTGGTACCCTATTTGTAGAAGGCTGTATCCTCCCTGTAGGAGGGGGCGTGACGTCTGGTATGGCAGTTTGTGTTTAATGCGAAAAGGCGCGTTATGCTCCATTACTTGTGTAATGTTGGCGGTTAGCGGACTATCAGAGAGTTTGAATTCATAGAATCGTTGCGATATATTTCTGATATAGTCTACTATGTCGTCGCAAAGTTGGCGTAATTCTCTTAGGGGGTATACCGAATTGAATTATTTATAAGGCGTAGAAATTTATTTTGTGTAACGTCGTCGCAATCGCGGACCAGGCCTGTGCAGCATACGTTAGGGCAGGCCTCACTATCATCGTATACATATATAAATTTTTTGTTATCCCTGTTTAGTCTGCTATTCCTAGCCATCAGGGGGTATAGACTTCTGGACATAAAACATAAATTAGGCAACTCCCAAGCCAAAGCCGGAGCTGCTCGGACGGGGGTTACATAGTTGAAAAAACGCGAACACATACAACCAGTCCCTTCGACTTTCAGAATCGAAATTAGGATTTGAACCAGGGAGTCGATAGGCAGTAAACTAGCTACGTTTGTCTGTTAACGCTCTGGCCCACTGCGCTACAGAACTCGATAGGGAATAAACTTTACGTATTGTCTCGTTTATATGTTTAACGAAATACCGAGTCCTTTATCCAAAGTTACGATTAAATATTTTACGTCGTGTTTTGTCTCAATTTGGCTGCCTCCAATCGAAATAGATGTAATAATTGTATTATTCGTAAACTTTCTAGTAAAAAGCATTATTAATCTCGGTGGATACGGAATATTCATTTTACTTGTACAAACATAAGTACAGATTAAATCGCTCACATTTAAGAGCCACGAATGCAGAACGAATATTAGTTGAGAACGAATATTAGTTGTGACCATGTATGCAAATGCGATGGCAGACTTCAGTCATTCTGAATACATTGTACAAGCGGTATGTATTTCATTATTCGTTGTATTCTTGTTTTTATTTGTCTACGTATGTCCTTCTGTCAACCATATGAGACAGTAATAGTAGGAGAGCCAGTGACATTTTTCGGTGATGATTTAGTTAAGGCCCATTCTTTGAGAGGATGTTGAGAGGGGCATAACTAAGTGTCATCCGCGAGGATTAACCCGGATTCCAGTCATAAGGGGTGGCAGAACGCCCCCAACGTGTAAAAAAAACTGCATCTTTTTTATTATTTAGTTAAGGTTGCAATTTTCTTCACTTTCAGCCGCATATATCTTTGGAAATATGCAACATACGAGAAAGTTGGATTATTGTTTTTTATGGGAAATTTAATTCTCTACAAAAAGATCTTTTGACATTTTCGTGTATCTCCTTTAGTTTCTGAGATATACTGAAAGTTAAAAAAAATTGAAAAAATTTTTTACGTTCAGACGCAAATATCTTTGGAACTATGCTAGATGCGAGAATACGACTCGAAACACTTTTTGTAGGAAATTTAATTCTCTATAAAAAATAGTCCCTTAACATTTTCGTGTATTTCCTTTAGTTTCTGAGATATACTGAAAATAAAGAATTTTCTTTCCATTGCCGACAAACCGTTGGAGACGTACTAATTAATATTTCCCTAAAACCATGTTTTTTTATTCCTACAAGTTTAGAAACGTCTAAAAATGTCATTTTTAGCAATAGTGAAATTGAGCCCTATACCATTATAAAATTTTCAACGCAGTCATGCGATGAAATATTAAGGACAAGTCACCTTAGCCAAATTCTTTCCGATTATTTTTTGAATCATCCGATTTTTTATATATTTCTGCACCCATTGAAAGAAAGTTCAATGATTTTTTTTTTCAGATGCTTCTATTGTTGCGTTCTCGAACTCGAAACAATTTTTTTCGTTGCAATTGTGTTATCTGATTTTCATAATGATACTGATTTCAGAAAAATATAATCAGTGCCTATTGAGAACCCCAAAATATGATGAATATTATTGTAATTGTATTACTATAATAATTAAAAAAACCCGATTGCCATGAAAAAAATTATGAAAATTTTTTTGAAAAAAAATCGAAATTATTGAGGTTCCACGATCTCGATAGATAAAAAACATTGTAAATGTATGTTGAATCATTAATATCTTTTTTTTGATCATATCAAAAATGTTCCAAAAAAGGAAATACACGAAATAAATAAAAAATATCTCAAAAAACATCGTAATTTCAACGCATAATTATTTTTATTATTTCAAATAAATGTTGTACAACTAAGCAAATTTTTTGAATAATAACGAATTCGTGATTAATTTTTTTGAATTTTTATTTGAATAACATATGATAGTAAATATAAAACAAAAAGTATGAATCACAGGTCAAAATTTTAGGGATACATAATCCCCAACAGACAGTCCCTTTGACTATTGTATGCCGTTGATGACGTAGATACAGCCATGAACACAGTTCCCCCTGTCCACTTACAACTCACATATATCTTATATATAGTATTATACTATAGTATAGATATAAAGTATTGAGATGGTGTGTGTCATACGGATGTTTCATATTTGAAAAGTTTGGCTGGAGTAACGAAATCAAGGCGTGCATACAGGGTATTCAAATAGTTCTGCCAGGGTGTTAAAACCGCCATTTTGTTCTGTCAATTGGCATTTACACTTGAAATAACTGCGATAATAACTATCTTGAGCAGCAGAATGTCCTTCCTCACGAATGTTCTATTCATGAGGAAAATATCTTATTTTCAGTATATCTCAGAAACTAAAGGAGATACGCGAAAATGTCAAAAGACTATTTTTGTAGAGAATTAAATTTCCTACAAAAAGTGTTTCGAATCGTATTCTCGCATCTAGCATAGTACCAAAGATATTTGCGTCTGAACGTAAAAAATTTTTGCAAATTTTTTTTATTATCAGTATATCTCAGAAACTAAAGGAGATACACGAAAATGTCAAAAGACCTTTTTTTGTAGAGAATTAAATTTCCCATAAAAAACAACCATACAACTTTCTCGTATGTTGCATAGTTCCAAAGATACATGCGGCTGAAAGTAAAAAAATGTTTACAAATTCAAATCGTTCTGCCAGGGTGTTAATGCCGCCATTTTGTTCTGCAAATTGGCATTTACACTTGAAATAGTTGTCACAACAACATACTAAAAGATGAAGCTTAACTAAATAATAAAAAGTTCATCGTTCACACGACATGTTGGGGGTGATCGCCACCCCCCTTATGACTGGCCAATCGTTCTGCAAATATTATATCGATGATTGTGAGCTATCAGAGGACTACTGGAGAAAATTTCAGCCTTAACTAAATAATAAAAAGATGCAGTTTTTTTACATGTTGGGGGTGTTCTGCCACCCCCCTTATGACTGGAATCCGGGTTAATCCTCGCGGAGGACACTTAGTTATGCCCCTCTCAACATCCTCTCAAAAAAATAGGCCTTAACTAAATCATCACCGAAAAATGTCACTGGCTCTTAGACTATAATAGCTACCGATCCTGTGGTGGCACTCTGTTTAAAGTTCATTTCTATAGTTTTCTTACTATAGTAGAATTCTACAAAATGTTTCTACAGTCGTCGTTATTTGTACTCCGTTTGTCTATCGACAATGTTTCGGGTTTCGTCGGATTTCTATTAACTATAAAAATATTGTATGTTATCTGGTGATGTAATTGGGAATTTTCAAAAAGTAACTAAATAATTTCATTTACTTCAGAGATCTGATTTACTTACAAGATAACCTAACATAATTTAGTATTTCCACAGAATATTTCGTCGACAAATAAATTATTATCATTTAAATTTAAATGCAGAAGTAGAATAGATATAAAAAGGTAAATACAATAAAAATATAACTAATAATTCCGTGTTAATAAATAAATATTAATTTAGATGTTTCCGTTAAATATGGTAAATATATTGGCTGGACAAGAAGAAGAACAAAGAGAGAAACCTCGACAGTTTAACATCGAAAGGAGAATTATGAGAAATGAAAGTGATCCATTTCAACTTGGTGATAATCATTTTAAAGAACTTTTTAGGCGTACAAAAGATATGGACCATTATGTATTAAATAGAATTTTACCAACAATATCCACAAAAACTAGTGTATTAGCAATACAGCCTTCGACATCATTTTTTTATGCAACTGGGTCATATTAAAGAACAGTGGGACAAAGTTATAATATATCTATGTCTCAACAATCTGTATCAAGGGCTATAATGGAGGTTACTTCTGCTATTGTAACCGTGCTGGGTCAAGAATGGATTCGATTTCCTACAACAGTGGAAGAAAAAATTTGTTTAAGGCTCGCTTTATGCAATCGACTGGGTTTCCTGGAGCTATAGCAGCTATAGATTGTACTCATATAGCCAATAATAGCTCCAGCAGGTGAGGAACATAATTATTTAAACCGTAAAGGCTTTCATTAAAAAAATGTCCAGATTGTAAGTTTAAAGCTATCTGTTACAATAAAAAAAATATTTTAACCATATAAACGTTTTAGATTTGTGATTATGATCTCAAAATTTTAAACATTAATGCAAGATATGGAGGAGCTACCCATGATGCATACATTTGGAGAAATTCCATTATAAATCAGGAATTTGAAAGATGTTGGAACAATGGTAAGGGCATTTAAAATTAAAGATATTATTTTAACTGTAATTAATTTTATTAAATATGATTTGACCGAAACAACTACTCAGCGGGCCAATACCCCGACCTGCATTGGATTATACCTTCAAATCATGATAGATCGGTAGCCAATATCATTCGTCAATTTCTAACCAGACATAGACCGGTTTCAAACTTATTAGTTCTCCTCGGTATGCCATAAGTCATGGAACAGACAAATAATAGTGGCCAACCTGCTAGTCATATACTGACTAAGGTAAATTGAGTAGTGGTGAGAGGTATCTGAAACTTCTCATATGGTCCAAATGCTACTATCCGATCGACATCATAGATGTCTCTGTGAGGGATAGCGATTTGCGAAGCAAGTACCGAGAGCGGCGACCTCTAGCCCAGGTGGACTAAACTACTGTTATTAAATATGATTTGAACGAAATAACTACTCAGCGGGCAAATACCCCGACCTGCATTGGATTATACCTTCAAATCATGATAGATCGGTAGTCAATATCATTCTAATAAATTCGAAATCGGTCTATGTCTGGTTAGGAATTGACGAATGATATTGCCATATTTACTGATTTTTAAGTTGCATAACATTTAAATATATCATAAATAAAAACAATGCATATCTACATTATGAGAAATAACTAAAACAGGTACACAGTGAAGTATTTAGTCTAAATCTAAACAAATTGGGAAAATTTACAAAAAAAATAATAATAATAAAATGTATACCGCGTGGCCATGAGAGCAAGTAACGGCTCGCTCTTTCTTCAATATATAAAAATTTGAAACAACAGGGAGGTAAATAGGGCATATCAAGTGAGCTTATGCCTTATTTACCTCGGTACAGATCGTTAACTATTTCTAAATATATATAACAATAATCATACATCTTCTCACCCATTTAAAGCTTAATCAAAACAAAATTATAATGCAAATCGAAATTCAAAAATAAGAATACCGATTTTTACATAAAAAAAATCACAGCTCACAGTAAATATGAGAAAATAAAAACAACAGCCTTAAATGATACCCCGAGATATACGTATCCAACAAAGAAGAAAAAAAATAATTTATACTCAAAACATAACTATCTAAAGTATTGCGGATTTTTTCTGCCGAATCTGCAAAACGTTTTACATTGGCATCTATGCTTTGTAGCACCAAATAAATATCTTTGGTTAAATTTAAAATATCATAAGAAATGAGAAGACTTTTTCTTTCTCCGTTTATTTGGTATATTGTTTGAGGTCGTGCTCTTTTAAATTTACTTCCACCTCCACTCATAATCTCAAGGTAATTATGATCACTAACATTTTCATTTTGAGAGCTACATCCTGGATCTAACGTTTCTGTTTCTGGGTCTACTTCTAAAACCTAAAACTCGCATATTCGTAAAAATTACTTATAGGTAAAGCAACACACATACTTGTGATTCTAAGCCCAACTCAGCAACTTCTCCGTCACCATCTATTGCCTTTTTGTCCATTAAATTCAGCAGCTGTTCTTCAATTTTGTTAAGGGGGACAATATTTGTAATACCACCTCCAGTTTTTGATTGTTCTATTTTGATTTTCGAAGCTTTAGTTTTTGTTTTGCTTTTCCAGTCTGTTACTGCCTTTAAATAAATAGGTACCTATTGTAATTAAATCATTTAAAATGTGTACGCTTTTACCTTACTCCATTCTGCAACAGACTTTTCACCATAGCCTAAAGAATTTAAACTGTTGACCACAGACTGCCACAACGTATTAAGTTTTGCCTTGCCGTTACTTCCGCAAAACTGATTTGTAATTAATTCAGGATTTTCTTCAGCAATGTCCAAAAACCTTTTCCAATGTTCGGCCGTTACCCGCATTATTAAAAAAAATCAGTCAGAATATATAAAACAAAATGACAAAAGCAAAATCAGCCTAAAATGTTAGGTTAAATAGGTACAATATATCCTTCTTTAGTACATTCCAAATTGAGTCTGTCTTTGTCTAATAGGCACCTCCTGATATGTCGCCAACTAGTTATAGCTTCTGGAGATATATCGCCAAAAGGCAAGAGAAGAAATCGCATAACGGAGTGTAAAAACTATAGCTTTAAGTCGAACTATAAAATTCTATAGCGAACAGAGTTCCACCACGGTCTAGTTTCCTGACCCTGATAATTACACATGAAAGATATCATTATTCATTTCATGTGAAAATCTTTGTGAGTACAAACAAGCCTCGTCGTAAAGCCGACCCTGTTATCTTGATCAATCACCTAAAAAGTCAGATGTCTATAACAAATTTAAATGTTCCAAATTAATAACAATAGGCATAAAATAAGACTGACACATATCTCAGTTAGAACTCAGCATAGCTTGTAGATATAAGGCAGTTTAAAATAATTTATTGTTTATTAATTCAATTAATCTTCCAAAATGACAACTAACAGCAGTACATCAGGAATAAAGGGCCGAGGTAAGTTCTAAGAATCAATTCAAACTTATATTTAAAATTAATTAATTCTATGAAGATGCATTAAGACCCATATAATTTTATTGTTCTAAAGCAAATGTAATTGGAATGTAAAACAAATCGATTCAATTCAGTTATAGAATCGTAAAGTTTTACGCCCTTTTTATCATTACAATCACAATAAAATAAAATTGTCTACATATAAATAATTAAACACATGTCTCAAAATTTAAATTTAATAAGTTTAACTATCGAATAAATTATAAAGTAAATAGATAATTCATCAATATACTTGATAGGATTGCAGATGGAATATATTTCATTTACTATGATTAGCACAGGAATGCGTCAACTGACCTGATTGAACATTGAAGAGGAAGAATAATTTCGAAACATAAATCTGCATGATTGTTATCCTTTATTGTTATTATTTCATTTGAATTTTTAATTTTTACTTCATCAACCACCATAGTCAAATGTGTAAGTTATCACGTTTACTAGAATTTTTCGACATACATACACACAAACATAAACATACTGGCCTTTTTTCGAAATTTGAGTTCGACGATTTCAATGCAATTTTTTCACAATTGTTTTGTCTGGTTATAATAGGCATAAAATAAATCACAGTATTTAAACACAAAATGTTATTACTCTACGTGAAAATGGCTAAACAAAGGGTGACATTGCTACAAGAAATTAAAGCTGTTGAGTGGTAGTTTCAATTTAAAAGTACCTCTCGTAGTACAACTAAACTTTCAGTGTCCAGTGTCCTTGGTCTGCAGATGGTAAAAGTAATTGGAGAACTGGAGCAACTGGCCACAACTTATCCTTAACTTGTAAAAGGCAATTTTCCAAATGGAAACAATATACATAATAAACTAGATGATTATGGTAAGTCTTCAACAGTTAAAAAAAAATGGAAAAAAGTAACTCAAGAGATTATAATAATTACACAACGAACATTTAAAACAGCAAAACCTATTCAGAACCTAAAACATTTTTGGGTTCATATTTCAAATAAGAAAGTCTAATAAATATGATTCTCAACAATGTCTGAGAGTTGTACATGTATTTATTAATTATTTTTCATCGGGATATGAACAACCCGAAAAAGATTCAATAATGCGATCAGACCCAATAGTTTCTAATATTCCAGCTATAAACATTAAAGTCATCGGCAGAGCTGGGAAAAATAGATTCCTTGGACATTAGAAAAAGTGCAAGTGTTGAATACATTTCACAGATATTTGTAAAACCTTGTGACCATTGCCCTGTAATCCGGTTATTTATTTTATATAACAAATTAATCTCAGAAGGTTGTTTTGTTTCGATTTGGAAAACTGCCAAGGCATTTCCAATTTTCAAGCCAGGAAATAAACATGATGGACCGAGATCGATCTTTATTTTAAGTATATTCAGAAAAATCGGCC
Organism: Rhamnusium bicolor; assembly: GCA_029963845.1. Taxonomy (NCBI): domain Eukaryota; kingdom Metazoa; phylum Arthropoda; class Insecta; order Coleoptera; family Cerambycidae; genus Rhamnusium; species Rhamnusium bicolor. Next base: position 287,214 of record JANEYF010001302.1, on the reverse strand, counting down.
TGTAATAACTGACATATTTGGAGGCATACTTGATTTTTATAATAATCGCTCTACGTTAACTAATCTTGGTCTTTTTGGGCAATTTATATTCGATAGAATGGATAGTTGCGTTCAAGGTGATGCCATGTACCCTGATTTCTCAAAGTCTCTTGATAAAGTTCATCATGGAACTTTATTTATTAAGCTGAAAGATTTTGTTGTGTATGGTAACATGCTGAGTAGATAAAGTCATACTTGAGTAATCGATCTCAGTTCTTAGCAGTAAATAAGTACCAATCATATCTCACGCATAATACGTCAGGCGTCCCCCAGGGGAGTCATATCAACCTTCTGCTTTTTAAATTTTTATTTATGTGTTTAAACATTGTTTTCATTTGGAATATTGTTATCTGGATGACTTATTATTATAATTATCACATTATACATTATAATTATGATGATTAAAAATAACACATTATATACAGGGTGGGCAATAGTGCATTGGATCTCGATATCTCGAGTTCTACGATAGCTAGACATTTTTTAAAAAATTGCAAGTAAACTAGATAAAAAAGTCTATAACTGGAAATTATTTTCGAACATGCAGGGCGAGCCAAGACGAAATTACAGGATCAAGTGCCTTTTTTTTAAAAAGGAATGCTATGTAGATCAGTACATTTTTTTGAAGCCTCTTTCTAGGCTCTATTCATTTCTATATTATTATTGGCTATCTCCCAACCATTTTGATGTAATGAATTTTTTTGTTGAAATAATGCCATCTGCAGATGGATATTAAAAAATCACCATAGTCACAATTATGGGTTTTAAGAAAAACTTATGTGAATACCAGTTACGAGACATCTAATTAATGTTTTTGAATCATTTTCATTTCCTAAAAATGTAGAGGGTGGCCAAAAATTAGTATTCAATTAAGAACTTTTTAAATTGAATTTTCCCAATTTTTTCAAATGGAACACTCTGTATATTTTTCAACGATGTGATGTAAAAATGAAAAACGAACATGTTTTGCAAGGACTTCCCTATGGCTAATTGCAACCATTTTCGTTTTATAAATAAATAAGTGTTTATTTTTCAATTAAGAACTTTTTAAATAGAATTTTCTCAATTTTTTTCAAATGAAACACCCTGTATATTTTTCGACGATGTGATGTAGAAATGAAAAACGAACATTTTTTTGTAAGTACTTCCCTATGGCTAATTGCAACCATTTTCATTTTATAAATAAATGTCAAATTCAAGAATAAACTTAAAAAAAAGAGGTTTCCTCAAATAATTCATTAGAAAAATCCTGTATAAATCCTTATTTCTACATCACTGGATTGCAGTTAATTAGAATCGCTATTTAATGCCAGAAAATCAAAAACCATAATTACAATATCGCCTACATTTGGCAAAATGTGCGAAAGCATAATAAATACGATTACTGGTAGCCAAAGAAAATCGGTAATTTAACATGCCACGGCTCTAAATGTCACATCGCAGCAATCGGAGAACGTTGAAAAATTAAGTTTCAACAGTATAAAATCTCTCTAGATCAAGAGTTGAATGTTCAAGATAAGGTTAATCGAATTTTGAAAAAATTGAGACGAAACATGAAGTAAAATATTTAGGCGTAACTTTTGTAACGAAATTGCAAGCCATTTCATTCCAGTTTGTTGTTGTCTACGATGCATTAAGTTTCTGCCAGTCTAGTCCAGATGGTGCCACTGATTTCTACTGGAACAGTTGGTTTTGCAGATTTTTGCACTAAATATCTATCTATCTTTATTGCTCACTCTACTCTCAAATGTTTGTCTCTTTCCAAACTATAACCGAGTTTAGGTTGGAGAACAGAACGGGGCTTCTTCCTTCTTACTAGTGTAGCGTTCTGAAGACAACATCTATAGTTCAGCGGTCTTGTAAAATTTATATGTTTTCTGGTATCGTGTAATTTTATGATCATCATTATTCGGATGTCGCCATTTTGTATCGTAGTTAGTTGTTTTCTGTCTTTGTCTGTTGATATTTTAGGTCACTTGGCTACGTTGGTAGCTCTGTGAAAAGTGGTGACTGGTGACATTTGGAGATTGGTACACCTTTTTGGACTAAACCTATTTGTTTATAACCTTTGTGAAAATTATTTAATGTGGTGCATTTGTTTTGTGGTGGATCATTTTATACCAATGCATATATTTACCAACCAGACCTCAGTAACGTAAGGTTTTTCTAAATTTAAAATATCGAATGCTTACTTGAACGTTTACTTAGTATTTAGTCAGGAACGTTGCTCTAGTGGAGCCTTGCCTAGTTCTCTGGCAAAGAAACCTGCCTAGTTATCTGGCAATTGATTAACTTTTGATTATCTGCAGTAAACATATAGTCAAGCTATATATCTTTATTTAACTTTATCTGGAATTCATTATTACCTCTCCGAGGAACTAATAAATAATTTAATTTAACGTTACCTTTAATTTAAAAATTATCATATTGTTTTATATTTAGCAAATATTTATTTACGTTATCTTTCTAGTTGTCTGTCTGTATACAGATATTCTAAATTCTATTTTCTTGAGATTACCTTCTTTTAGTAAAAAATATCTTAACATATAGTGAATACCTATTTCACTTTGTTTATTATCATAGCTACACCTAGTTTATTTGTTGGGCTAGTATTTTTTCTATTTAACGTAACTTTTATCGATACTTAAGTTAGTTGAAGTCTTCAACTTCCTAAAATATTGTGGGATACCGATCCTAGTTTGTTTGGTTTGCAATTTACTCTGTAAATTTGTGTTAACTCTCATATTTTGTCTACGTAGCTGGACAATTCAAACGTCACAGCTTTTAATTTTGTTTTGCCTATAATACTGATCTCATAAAACTCTCCCTTTTTTATGTAAATACCTGGACCAAGATAAGAGGATAACTGGTGGATCGAACTGATCATTATACCGGGTGACACAGGAGACATGTAACACCCCGTAGCATGTTTATTTAAAAAGATATTGTTTTGAAATTTGGTACACTTATATAATGCGTGATTGTCCTTTTTTAAGTACAAACAATTTTTGTCCACCACTTCCGGTTTCACCGGATGTTTCTTATTTATTAAAAAAATCGTTTTTATTTTGTTTCCACCGCTTGCTTACTAAATATTTTTGTTGCAGTACAATATTCATTACTATGCAATAACATTCGATACTAATTTTAATGAAGAAAGCAAAATATGATAGGCACAGCAATTGTATTGGACAAAAATAAAAGATAAATAAGTATTTTTTAACTAGGTGAAGTAAAAAAAATGGGGTTCCTATCTTGGTTTTTAAGATATCGTGGGTTGTTTAAAGATTTTTTTTTTAAATAAGTTAGATCTTATTAGTCTGTTCAGCTACTGGTTATTCCCAAAAAAATATGAGGCACAAAGTTGCATGCCAGAGGTCTTTCGATATCACGGCACACTACGCATCAATATCTGCCAAGGTTCGTATCAGGGCCACCTAGACTTAACAAACTAAAATTGATATTAACTGTCATTTTAAAAACAAATGCCATGTTCCGATACATGGTTGAAAAGAGAATCTAGAGACGAATCAGATAGGTAAAAAAAATATACAGGGTGCCATTTAAAATAACAGAGTAGATGTCACTTCCGGTGAAACCGCAAGTGGGGGGACAAAAATTGTTTGTACTTAAAAAAGCACAATCACGCATTATATAAGTGTACCAAATTTCAAAATAATATCTTTTTAAATAAACATGCTACGGGGTGTTACATGTCTCCTGTGTCACCCGGTATACGAGGTGGAGCGGGAAAACGATATTTTATATAACTGACATTTTTTCTTAAGGGTAACTGCAGTACTGACAGTGGTGATTCAAACTGACACCGAATCCATTAAGAGCTTAGCCGTTGTTGGATTCTTCGCTGGACTAACCCATTGGAAGTTACGTAAGATCTTCGTCCCCAGGGAACAGTTATATTTGGTCAGAAGAATCTTTGTAAGAGATCAGTCACTTTTTTTTGTTTATTTCTTGGTCTTCAACCAAAACTAGGTTTTTTTAACTAAAAGAGGCCATCTTTACCTAAGTAAATTTTTGTACATATACTAATCTTTATTATACTTTTTATTAAATAATATCTTTTTATTCGACTTCCTTCCCAACAGAATTCAAGTTTTAACGTTATCTTTACCTTTTAAAGTAAACTTTTAATTATTTGGTACTTGCAAAAGTCCTGGCGCCCTGCCTAGATTTTGGTGAGAACTCAAATCAATCTAAGCCCTTATTCATGACCTGCTATCTGAGCTACCGGTCAATAAGTACAACCCCCAGCTAATTGTGTTATGCCAGCAAATGGACGGGGGGTGTTAAACTTTGGATAAAGCACTCTATTTCGGTAAATACGTAAACGAGACGATACGTAAAGTCTATCCCTTGTCCAGGAGTCTAGAAATGGCAGACTATACAGGGATAATAAAAAATGATATATACGATGACAGTGAGACCTGCCCTAACAGATGCCGCGCCTGCCTGGTGTTCCGCGACGAAGTTACACAAATTGCAAGTTTTAGAAAGTAAATTTTTACACCTCAAGGTACGTCCACATTAGGAAATAAATGCGTTGTGTGTTGAATGTAGGATTCGGCACAAATATTTGCGACGCAAATTCAGCAACCTGTCCGCATAAATATTTACGTTGTGCGCCGTGCGTGTCTGAACTAGTGTGTGTGGCGTCAAATTACTGCGTTAACGAAAAATACGTCCACACTAGAACGATGTTGCGGCACAAATCCCTTTGATGTCTTGAAAAAAACCGACAATCCACGGATCGCGTGCGTTGAATGTGGCGAAAATTTTTGCGTGTGCTCGTATGCGGCGAACACGTCCACACTCGCATAAATTTGAAACGCACAAACTAATTTGTGCCGAATGCCACACACAACGTAAATTTTTACTAATGTGGACGCGGCTTCATAAGTAACTCAACCCGACATACCCCTGTAAGGGAATTAAACCAACTCTGCAACGACATAGTACCCATAGTGACTATATCAGAGATACATACAACGATGCTATGAATTCAAATTCTCTGATAGTCCACTAACCGATAACATTACACAAATAAGGAAGCATAATGCACCTTTTCGCATTAAACAAACTGCCATACCAGACGTTACCAATATTTCGACAACACACATCCTCCTACAAGGAGGACACACTCTTCAATAGATATGGTATCAAATTCAAAATTTTCACCTTTCTTTTCTTTTATTTTGTCCCTTTTTGTTGTCATAAATTCCTTTCAAATTTGTTTTCCCAAATGTATGAGAACCATCAATAAATTGTGGAACATTATCATATACACAAATATTTTTCTAGGTAAAAATAAGTGTATGCTTTTGCATGCACTGATTTGTTTTTGTTGTAATATTTTTAAGCCTGGACCGGCTCCGTTCCGCTAACAATGGCCCCCGATGGTTTAAGCAAGATGGGGTAACATACTTCGAGAATCAGTATGGACATTTTACGAAAGGCGTTTCTAAATAAGCTGATTTCAAGGAATGGTACCTTTTTTTGGCCCCAAGGATCTCCCGTTATTTTTTCTCTGGGGATGCTTTAAGAGAATACGAATATGTAAATCCAAATATGTAGAGGAACTGAAAAGAAACATATGACGTGAAATAAATGTTATTCCATGTTATATCCTCCATGCTGTTATGAAAAATTTGGTCAGGCGTGTAGAAGGGTGTATTGCTGAATATGATGGTCATTTACGATACATGATTTTCAAAGTATACAACTTCCATTTTGTTATTTATAAATATTCACTTGTTCTGCAGTTATTTAAGTCAATGATATTTTATGAGATGTTAAAATCATCAATATAATTTGTCAGACATCGTATACACTTATAAAAATATCTTTTGTAATGCAAATATTACTATTTGTACCTAATTTGAATAGGAATTATACAAACTACCAATTTAATTATGAACAAGCTTCTATTCAAGAAAGTTAGTTTTTGATATCATTACAATTAAACAATAAGCGAAAGGATGTAAAACCAACCATTCTAAAGCCTCAGTCATATCAAGTGGGATTAACACAAACTAACTTTCAATTGTCACGTATTGTTCAAATTCATGAACATTCTATACATTACACTAGTTATTAATTAGACAATAATTACTTTCATCTTCGTGCAGATAATGAAAAATGTACATAAAGGAAAAAAATGTTATCACATCACATTCTGTTTGAATTATTAAGACACTGAACATGTTATTATTTATTGAAATAAAGTTATTTTTACACATAATTAATAGATTGGAAAAAAAACCTGAAAATCGATTATTTTAATATGCATTTTCTATTTTTTTTTTTATTCGTTGTCCGATAGTATTTGAAAATCACTAAATTTGTTGAAATTTATTTGGACACCATAAAAAGGTCAAAAAAATCAAGAAACTTTTGAATTTTAGTCTTTTGATGTCATCCGACTAGTTTCGCGCTAAAACACAAACAGCCAATGAAACTGAAGACGCTACTGTCCCATTGCCAGTTTTACTTATTAGCGTATATCTAGTTACATCGTTTTTATTTCATAAATTTTAACATGCTATATTATAAACGTGAAGCATTTTTGAATTACATGTCAGAAACCAATAACGAACGAAAGAAAACGGTATTAGATAGGCGTCGTGTCACTGCGAGGGTACAAGATAGTTGGTCCTGAAGTATATGTTAATTTAAATGTTGTGGCTGTATCCTTATCATAAATATTATATGTACCTAACTTCCGAAATGCACAATGTGTTTAGAATATTGAAAAATCCTTTGTAATTTTTATAGCTGATAGAATTTTGCAGATACTCGTATAAATATTCTTTTTCACTTTCCCGTTTTCACTTTCCTGAAGGGTATGAACAAATTCAGCTTATTCAATTACCCGATGAATGAATCGCACATATTTTAATGCATTTCGAAAGTATAAATCCTGTTCTTGAAATAGCAGAAATACATTTTTTACACAACATTTCATTAATCGGAAAAGAAAACACAAATGCGTACTTTCGGCCCATTCACATAATTTATAACCCGATACACTGCATCTATACACCATGTTAACGAACTCAACACTCACAATTTAATTTAAAACAATAGTTATAGTGTGAAACCTCTCGGAAAAAACAAATAATAAGCTAGGATGTACTTAATCCATAATTAACACGTGTAAATAACTTCACTCTACACTAAAAACGTGCATCTGCGTGATAGATTCTCAAAATCCGGCCCAGGCACAGTGGGTGTAACGTAGACAGGTTCCTTAGCATCAGCACTGAGGCTTTATTTTTAGGTGGTAATGGTATATAACGCCTTCTAGCACTAATTATAACGTCAAATTTTGCACATAACCTTAAATGACAAATATCATTGTTCTTAATATTCAATCAGACATATACAATAGCTGCGATGGTCAACTTTAACTTAAAAACATCTTGAAAGAATTCTGATTCATTATTAAAACGTTTGGAAGTAGTAACTGAATTAAAATTTATATCCAATGACCGATACCACAACCATAAGATTTATAAATTTAATCCAAGATAACTTTCGACACAGATATTTACCTTATCGATTATTTGTTTTAAAAAGTTTATCTCAAGAGTCATATAATACAAACAGAAGGATTCTGTGGACTGGTAAAACCAGAGCCGACTGTGACGGATATCGTCAATAATTCACGGGTTCAGTCTAATGCTGCAAAGTAAATTTGCTCTCTCGTAAGTTCCGTCTACAAGCTGTTGCCTTGCCGCCATTAATTTTTCCCTCGGTGTTTCATTTTAAATTTCGTGAAAAATTTCAGATAAATTATTTTCCATTTTAGGCCGAACTGATGTATAATTACAGGTATCAGATTGGACTGTGACAGTAAGGGATCAAAAAATTTTAGTATAGGGTTATTCATTATAAATTACCCACCCCTTATCACCGTTATTATTGCCTATAGAAAAAAAAGTTTTAAATAAAAGTTGTGTTGTTATGACTGAATTTTGTTAAAAAGCTATCAAAAGTACAGTAGCGTGCAGATTTCAGGTGATACAAAAAATATTTTTTTTTAAATGGGATACCCTGTATATTATTAAATTTTTGGAATTATCCTTTGTTCCTAATTTCAAAAATATACCATATGTTACCCCTACCACATACCGTTTATGAGTTATTAAACGTCGAATATCTTAGTTAAACTAGTTACTGTAAATATGGAAAAGTTAATATTATTAAAGTGAGCTATGAAAATGACAACTATTATGTTTGATAAGTGACATTTCTTTAATGAAATATACAAAATGGTTTACAGTGAGGAAGAAAAAACCAAATATTTATACAAAATAGATAACAAAGATTTATTTAGGAAATTTAAATATAAATAAATGATCTCATTAAAGATGTTCGATAGGTCCACCATTATTGTCAATGCATAATTGATAACATCTTCATATATTTATAATTGCACCGGAAGTGGCTTCATTATTTACATTCAGATTGTTTATTTCAAGTCGAATCCTGCCTTTAATGACTTGAATACTGTTGTTATTATTATTATTGACAATGTTTTTTAGAAATCCCCAAAAAATGATTCCATAGAGGTCAAATCCGGACTGTTAGGTGGCCATTTAATAGGTCCATTATTCCCTATCCATATTGGAAATATATTATTCAAATGACTTCAAACGGGTAGGACACTATGCGGAGTTGCCCCAACCTGCATCCGAATTATATCATCAAGTTCGGCTTCCGGAAAATTCTGCAAATGAATATTTTCTGCTTCTGGGATAATTATTTCCACATAGGTAACTCTAGTTAAAGTATAATCATAAAATATAGGCCCAACAATTTTGTTTCTGAAAATCCACACTAAACGTTAACAGTTTTTCTTCCTGATTTTTTATTTGTTTTACCAATCTTTTTCTGTTGTGCTTATTTTCCCACGACCTTCGATTTTTCCTATTAAAAACTGCTGCCGTAGAAAAGAATGATTCATCAGTCCATAATATTTTAGTAAAAAAATCGGGATCTTCACCCAACTTTTGAATCATCTGGCAGCAAAAGTACTGCCTTTTCCTTTTACGAGCCTCTGTTAAAACTTGTACGGGTAAAATTTTATATGGTCTGTAGTTGTTATTTTTTAACGTACGTTGGATTTTGGAATAACTTTTACTTAATTGATCGACTGCATTATTTACACTACATTCAAATTTTCTAAAGAATAATACAATGTTTCAAAAATCAGGAACAAAGAATCATTCCAAAAATTTAATAATATACAGGATATCCCATTTAAAAAAACATATTATTTTTTTTGTATTACCTGAAATCTGGACGCTACTATATTTTTGAAAGCATTTTGACACAATTCAGGCATAATCACACAACTTTTATTTAAAAATTTTTTTCTATAGGCAATATTAACGATGAGAAGGGGTGGGCAATTTATAATGAATAACCTTGTACAAGATGACGCCCTACAAAGTAAGTTTCTTATTTATGGTCGTCTACAACAAATTTAAAAAGCCAATTTTGATATATTACAATTTAACAAAATTGTAAAACCTGCGAGCGGTAAAAAAACTTTAAATTATGAGTAAGACCCTCATAAATAATGCAGCTGTCGAGACGTGCTTCGAACTTGTTGGTCCTCATCGGCACGGTGTAATTAAGTTGAAAAGATGTACAAAACTTAGGAAACAAAAACACAAACGCAATCCACTGAACAGGAGTCAGTCACACATTTGTGGCTTCAAATGGAAGATCCCGTGTTTACAGGGCTACAACTAGCATCGTCACGGATCAATCACGCTACATATGAGCGGATTAATCAGGCTAACACTCCCTTAACCATTGCGAATTACATAAATTAATTAAAAATATTATACAACGAATGACACTTAATACTGTATTGTACTGTAATGTAAATACGGCTATAATTTTTCTTAACAAGAATAATTATAAAAAGCAAAAGATTTAGTGTATTTAAAGTTTAAAATAGGTCATTTCAATTGCAAACTTTAACATACAGTGGCTCAAGTGCAAAGAAATAATAATCCATCAAACAAAACTATAACATAAAACAAACAAACAACAATATTTTGGGAAAAATTAAATTAAAACTGTAAAAAAAAAGATGATAAATGTGATGTGATGGTGCAAGTTCTAAAGTGTATATTGGACAGACAGGAAGAACTTTTAGAACAGAATTGGAGAACATAAAAGAAGTTGTTTAGCCAAATTCAACATCTACTACCATTTCATTCATGCTAATTTTGAAATTTTACACGCAGAAAATAAAAGACTGCTTAATTTGTTTGGAAATTATTATGTTGTTATATTGTACCATTTTTCATTTATGGATTTTATTATTCTTTTTAAATTTCAGGCATCTACTTGTTCGATATTAGTTTAACTTTGTACATAAAAATGTTAATTCGTTTGAAGGAGCTTGATATAAGTTTTGACTTGTTGGTACTTATATATGTGCAGTTTTTTTTATTAAAAATTAGTTAGTTTAAAAACTACCAAGATATTGTGAATATAAAAATAGTAATATATTGCAATTATTCTTTCTTTATTAATAAACATCTATACCCAATACAGCCCTTAATCATTTTCGGCTTAAAATATGGACCCAAGTAGTCAGTTACAAGGTAATTTATTTTTGACAATACAATTTGTCAAATCCAGTAAACGTTATCGAAAAGAGGTTTGTAATATCATTTGATTTAAAGGAATAATTGCCGGAGATAGGCTCTGAAAGCCATAATAATTATTTTTATAGCTTTACTTTATGAAATATAATTATAATTGGACCTCACCACTGAGTCAAAAGGTTCTTCAATATTATTCTTAACTTATACGCCTAAATCCAGTTTTTCTTTGAATTTAACTTTAGACCGTTTAATAATAGAATTTCTAGTACAGGCCAGTTAGAATAAAAATTGGAAATGGAAATTGCAAAAAGACAAACTGAAATTTGAAGTATATGTTTAGGAAGTCACTAGAAACGTACCCTGAAAAGTTTTTTATCATTATAATTTCGCTTATTGCAATAATACTTTTCCAAATAATAAATATTATAGTTAAAATATAAAGTGTTTAGTAATGAAACCTGACAAAAGCACATTCGTGTCTAAAAAGTCTGTAACTTTTTTATTTGTTGTCATAGCCTTGTGAAATTTGGTGCACGTATCAAGGAAGCTGTAGACTTTATAGCTGTGAAGGACATTTTTAAAATTTTTATTTATTTATTTATTTATTAGTTGATAAAGGTAAATAACTTGAAAATTTTAGGAAAAACAAAACTAAAAAAAAAAAAAATAAATAAAAAATAATGGATATTTTTAGCTTTGAGATACCTCAGCAAATACAAAAATAAATATGTGAATAGTTCACAAAATAGGTAGGGACGGGATGAGTCATTACCACCTAAAAACAAGGTCTCAGGGGTAATGCGAAGGAACCTGTCTACGTCATACCCGCTGGGCCTGGGCCAGCTAATCGGGGATCTACCACACAGTTGCAGCACGTTATTTAGTAAGAGTACAATTATTTAGACGTGTTAATTCTGGATTAAGTAAATCCTAGCTTATTTGTTTTTTCCGAGAGTTTTCATGTTATAAATAAGGTTTTTTTAATTAAAATGTCAGTGTAGAGGTTCGTAAACATGCCGTATAAATTCAGTGTAACGGGTTGTAATGAAGATTATGTGAATGGGCCGAAAGTAGGTGTTTTCTTTTCTGATGGATGAAAGTTTGTGTAAAAAATGGCTTTCAGCTATTCCAAGGTTTGTTATTTCCTTGCGAAAAGTAGTATAAATGGTCATCTATTATATTTATATGTATATAATAAATTTAATAAATTCTTACAATGAAATTATTTACCTTATTTTGACGTCTATTTTGACATTTTAGTAGACAATAAGATTGCAAGGTAACTACTGTAAAAGTCAAAAATGCAGGTAGAAAATATTTTCCTCCCTAGAGAGGAAAGCTATTTTGCCTCCCTAGAGAGGAAAGCTATTTTGCCTCCCTAGGGAAAGAAAGTACCAATTTCTACCTGCTTTAGAGGAAGGAAAATATTACTTTCTACGAGGTGTCCCAGTTTTAAACTAACAAACTGTAACCATTGAAAGAAAATACTATTTTGAGAAAAAAATTCCTATGAACCTATGCCTGCAAAAATTTTATAACCAAGATACGGGATGTTAAAATTTAATTTTTTCACTTTATATCTTGAAGAGAATAGTTACTATCGACTCCCAATTTGGTGCTGTTTATAAGAGCATGTGGCCCAATAAAAACAGTGAATAAAATTATAATTTCATTCACCAGCGGCGTACTGAGGGGTAAACGGAGACATCTTTTTAATTAGAACATCCATTCTAATGCATTTTCGTTAAATTCTTCTATATTTTCAGTTCCCTATTCAATTTCACATAAAAGCCAATTCTTATAAAAACTTCCTGTTCTTTTGATTTGTCTATCTGAAAAAGCAAAAACTTTAAAATGTTCAAATCTCTGGTCCAAGTTTTCTATGCTTAAAGCAGTTTTGAATGTAAAGAATAATGTAGATGTATCCTATTATCAAAAAGTAAAAGCTTTTTTGAAAAGATAATCCACTGGGTATAGGGTTAAGAAATCTAAAGTTTTTGACAGAGCAGATGTCGAACGTTTTTTACTAGAAGCACCAGATGAAAAGTTTTTAATGTTGAAAGTTGTATTAATAATGGACTTGGCTGGTGCTTATCGTCGAGAGGAACTCTACAATATGACCATTGATGACATTATGAGAAAAGACTGTATGCTGGTTGTTAAAGTACCTGATTCGAAGAACCACATTGAAAAGACTTTTACGGTAATTGGTGAGACAGTTAATAGAATAAATCCACTGAATATTTATGATAAATTTGCAGCTATTCGCCCTACTAATGTGAATCACAAAGGGGTTTTTCTTCAATATGGAGGAGAAAATTTACGGTCTAACGAGTTGGTATTAATACATTTTCAAAAATACCATGTATTAGCTAAATACCTTAACTTATCTAATCCTGAGCAATATACAGGGCATAGCTTTAGGAGATCTTCGGCACACTATTAGCTGGTTCTGGAGCTGAAATCCTCAACAGTTTCTGAGGGATATATAGAAGATAGCATCCAGAACAAAAAGGAAATTTCAAAACAGATATTTTCAAACAATACTACAGAAATGACTATGTCTGCCAATGTAGTCGTTGGTGAAATCAGACTAACCATTATAGTAATATAAATGAGTCAAATATTTTTCGCACATCTGAACTCATAATTTCAGGAATAAATATAAATAATGTTAGTAACAGTACTATTCATATAAATTTTCGTTAAATTAAGAATAAAATTGTTCATGAAATTTGTTAATAATTAATAAATGTTTGAAATAAGAACTTTAATTTGTTTTCTGTTAACTATTAAGTTTTATTTCACACTGTGAAATAAAATTTCTTTATTTCACACTTTTTCTTTATTTTTCACTTGTCAATAATGACATTGTTTTGATTCATTGAAACTGTCTAATAAATGTCATTTTAGTACATGGCGTTATAAAAAAATATTTTTTTTATCAGCAGTTTGTGAATGCATCCAAATAATAATGAAAACCTTAAAAAAAAAATTAAACTTTAACACCCTGTATCTCGGTTATAAAGCTTTTGCGGGCATGAACCTACGCCAGCAAAATGAGCTTTTTTTCAAAATCGTATTTGCTATCAACGGTTACAGTTTGAGTGTTTAAAACTGGGACATAAAGGTCGTAGAAAAATATAATTATGTTGCTGGTGTTTCATTGTCTGTTTTACACCTTCATAGGTTCAATCGCGAACCATCTCTTGCACTTCATTTAAACCACATTTATCTTTAATAAAATACGTTATTTTCTATTCTATTTTTATAGAAATTTTATTAAAATTGATGTGTTTTCCATCCTCAAGAATATTATTCTTTAGGCTGCTAGCATTTCACATTTTTTATAATTAATACACACAAATTAATTATAATTACAATTCAACGGTATAAACATTTTATCACACCGACTTAGTTCTCCACAAAACACCATTCGACGCGCGTTTCCCTAACCAAGTTGACATCATCTTTACTAAACAGTCTTAATCATCTCCATTTATGGAAAACTATGTCAGTGTTATCTTCACATTAAAGGTTTCAACCCACTTCAGGACTAAACATTTTACACATAAATAATGGCAACATTTTACCACGTAACATTGGTGTTTACTATTTGCATTGGTGTATCTCTATTGGCCTTAGGTTAGGTTAGGTTTCTTGTGAGTGGGTATCTGTGGATCCTCCACTGCAGCCTTCAGCAGGCCTATTGTGGCTCACACCTAGTTATATTTCACCCAATAAGTTCGCTCTCTTAACGAAACTGATAACTTTATTGGGTGAGAATGTATTCAGATCCTCTGGCAGTAGTTGCCCTTTACAAATATTGAGAATCGGATCCTCTCCACAGCGGGACAGGTACATAGGATGTGGTCTGCCTTCTCATCATCTTCCAGGTATAGACGGCACTCGGCGTTTTTCGCTAGGCCGAGTTTATGCAGATGGTAGTTTAGTCAGCAGTGCCCGGTATATAGGCATGTTAGAGTTTTCAAGTTTACCCTGTTTAACTCTAAAAGTTTCTTAGCTCTTGATTTCAAAGGGTATTTTATAAACGCCTTGGAATGAACTAATCCTGGTAACTCTTGCCAATACTGGAGAGTTTTTCTTTCAGCCCAGGAGATACCCTTCTTAGCAGTACTTAAAGATATGCCAAGTATAGGTTCTGGTCCGATGATTCGTGATCCCGCTCCTTCTCTGGCCAAGGAGTCGGCTATTTCGTTACCTTCCATACAAGAGTGGCCGGTTATCCCGACCAGAGTTACTTTATTGTTTTTGCTCAAATGATGTTGAGTCCTCTGACAATTCCATACCGTTTTGGAGTTACACCGGTAGGAGCCAAGAGCTTTTATAGCTGCTTGGCTATCTGAGAAAATTTTTATCGATCTGCGTCTAAGATGCATATATTCCAGCCTTCGCACACACAGTTGAATGGCATGAACCTCGGCCTGAAAAACAGTTGTATGAGTACCTAGGCTTGAGGGCCTGTTCCGCTCCATGATACTAGTCTGCGGCATATTAATGGCTGCTTGTTGCAGTCTATATGTTGCCCACCTGGTCTCTCGCTCCAAATATATATGAAGAGGGGGTAAATGCTGGAGGATTTCCATTGCAGCTGACGGTGTGGTGCCAATTGCTCCCGTTACGGTCATGCATGCTAATCTCTGCAGTCCAGAGAGTTTGGCTTTGGCCGTCCGTTGTGATCCTTTCGGCCACCAAACAATGGATCCGTATGTTATCATTGGTCTGGTGACCGTGATGTAGATCCAGTAAATTTGTTGGGGATCCATGCCACAGGATTTACCACAAATACGGCGGCATGTCCATAAGGACAGCTTTGCTTTGTGGATTACCTTTTCCAGATGGGAGTTCCAATTAAGTGATCTATCTAGAGTAATTCCTAGATATTTCACCTCCTCCGCAAATTGAATAGTTTCACCCATTAAGGAGTCCTCCAGCTTCCTTTTCCGGGTGAATGGTACTATTACTGTTTTTTGAGGGTTTACAGACATCTGTTCCCTGTCACACCAGTTACTCACTGCATCCAGTGTATCCTTCTATTGGCCTTACATGTACCCAGTTTGGTATCAATTTTATGTGAAATTCTGGTAAGTAGAATATTTTTAACTATTTCTTTAGCCGAAATTGAAATTAGGATCCACTTTCATCTTTTTGACAAAGGCATTTATTAAAATTTATTTGTAGATGACTTATGGTCAACTCCCTCTTAGCACCGAAGAAGACAATAAAAATACGTCGAAATATAAATCGACGCAAATGAAAATATAAAAAGGTCTTCTCTATGTTCTTATTCAACTATACCGTAGTTCTCATTTCAGAGATTGGATTAGACGACTGTCTAAGTTAAAAACAAAAATTTTTAATTTAACCAGGGATGCAGTCATGTGGTCAAAAAAAGAAAAACTCATTTTTAAATTCTAGCTTTCGAAACTTTATTGTTTCTTCTTCACGAATTATACAAAATTTTAAATTACAAACTATTATAATAAAGTGAAAATGTACTTACTAAAGTGAGATTATAAATGAAGCATGAACATTAATACCAGAAAAACTAGTTCATTACATTATAAAAAGCATTTTAACTAATGACGAAAATCATTAATTTGTTGATTGTTGAAAATTCAAAACTAGAATAATTAAAACAATCTGAGGCCACTACATGCTACTTATCACTCTACAAAAAGCAAAGGAATGTTGTGTAAAAGACACTAAAAAACTCTGCTTTCTGTGAGAGGGGGCAGTAGTGGGTTATTTGCCAACTTAAATGATAAATATTTGCCTGTTATTGAAATGTGCTATACTTGGGTGTTTTCACTATTATGGTTATTTGCATAAGAATGTAGTAAATACGTGTAAATCACGCTGAGACCTTCTATGTCTGTTCTGGAATTCATCGCTTGTGTCTCATTGAAGATATGACACATTTCCAAAAAACTTCTCTTACCCAAGTTTTTTCATAATCCAGAATTTTAACTTTATTGTGTCTGACATCATTCCTATGTGACGTAATTCTATCTTTTACTTTTCTACAAGTTTGACCTATGTATTTTTTTTTCACATTCTTCACAAAGGATGCAATACATTATTAGGTAATGTTTATGCTTCATTTATAATCTCACTTTAGTAAGTACCTGTTGACTTTATTATAATAGTTTGTAATTTAAAAATTTTTGTAGAATTCCTGAGGAAGAACCAATAAAGTTTCGAAAGCTAGAATTAAGAGTTTTTCTTTTTTGATCACGTGATTGCATTTCCTGGTTAAATTAAAAAAATTTATTTTCATTTCATACAATTAATTTTTAAATGCATGAATTCTATACATTATACTTATTATATGATTAGATTACTCTGCATGATACAGCTAATCAACATTTTCCCAATAATTTTTGTATCTGATTTAATTAAATTAAATATACCAAGCTAATAAATGAATTGTATTTTAAAAATAGACATAGACATCAATATTGTATTATACTAGAGTTGAAATCGATTGCAGCGGCTACATTGAAAATTCCTGCTGGGGAGTCATTAAATCTTATCACTAGTAATGAACTTGTTTAGTCATTATGTACTTTTATTACAGTAATTTATTATGCCCACTTGAAGAACAGCTAATAAGGCATATTGTAATCAGTTCCAGATTCCTTAAAAATCAATGAAGAATTTCATAACATACAAATTCAGTTTCATCTGTGCCGTTCTCTGTTTATTCTTGTTAATAAGATAACTGAATACATCGACTATCATTTTGAATATCGATACAAATGCTCGAACAAAGGTTTAGGATTATTATAATCAGCCTTTAAAAAGTTTAGATTTACTGCTAGTTAGTTAGATAATAGTTGTTGCTAAACACACAAAACACAACGGTACGCAAAATTTTAATACTATAATACACATACACAGTTCGTTTCGTATATTCTGTCATATGTCAATTTTACTTTTTCTTTCTTGGGGCTTACTACCAACATAAATAGTTCCTGGTCTAAAAAATACAATTAGTTACCCAGTATGCTACTGGAAAAAACAGCGCTTGTGACTAAAGGAAAATATATAACTTTGAAAAGGGAAACGTTAGGGAAATATATTATTATTCTTTTCTCTCATACTAGTTGTTAAAAAAAAGCACCGTCTGACTGATATTTTGATATAAAGTTACAGTCGCAGAGGCTTATTTTTCCAGTAGCATACTGGGTAATTAATTATTTAAAAAAAAAAACAGAAATTATTCATCTGGTAAGAAGCCACAAGAAAAAAAATTTAGAAAACGCCACAAATAACGTTTAAACAATATGTCAATTTTAGAGCATGCTGAATTTCTGAGTCAAGTCAACTTGTCCCCCTCAGCTACTTTTTCACCACAGTTTTGCTAGTACACCATTTTTTACATCGAGTATAGCCTTACAGAGATATTAGTAGGGCTGTCAAAAATGTTCCGTGGGACAATGACGTACGCGAAATTAACTAATACAAGAAACAATAAACTGTTACAATTTATAACAATGTACGTAAAACTTACCCTCTCAACTAGCTTGCTTATCACAAACTGGAGAAGATGTGTAGCCATTTTGCAGCATCAGGTATGTTTCTATGGTTGTCTCCATGAGTGATGTTCGCTTTGGTGAAAATATATTCTTATATTTTGAAAACGACCGTTCGACATCTACTGATGTAATACACGCATACGTAAAATAGTCTTTGAACGCACTTAACGGATTTGGGGCTGCACCATCACATATTTGTCTTAATTTGATAAAATCAGTGTCTTTATTTAACACACTTGCGAACTTTTCTATAACGCGCTCATTTGTTGCGTCACCTATAGCGTGTAGCAGTAGATTTACTTCGTCCACTATTTGCAGTGACTCCACTAACGACAACGCACTGTTTTCTAATTTTTTTATGCTTTCATGTAATGGTTTATAGTTCTTCGCAATACTTTTTAAAGCTGTTTCAACGGAAATATCTTCGAAGTTTGTCTGGCTTTCCTTAATAGTTGCAGCCTCATCTGGATTGAATTGTAGTATCACAGCTTTTAATTGTTGGAAATATTCAGCATAATAAAAAGCAGCCTGCAACCATGTTCCCCAACGTGTAAGAATCGGCTGTGGTGGTTCAGAAATACCGGGACAGTTGCTATGAAATGCACGGAGACGTTTAGGAGATTTAAGAAACACTTTTTTTGTACTTGCTATTAATGCATCCACCTCTGGAAAACCTTTTCGAATAGTTTCTGCCACAAGATGTAAAGCATGCACTTCACACGTAACATGTATAAACGTACAACCTTGTTCTTGTAAAGAACGGCCTACCGAATGCATTATCACGACGCCATCAATCACAAACATCAACACTTGACTTTTTTAACAGTTCAAATTTTTTTAACGTCTCCAGCACCACACTGGAATTGTTTCGCTAGTACACTGACTTAGTCTTTTGCTAGCTAGTAACAGTGGAACTGGCGGTTTAAGAGGGTCCAGTACTCATACTATAACATTTAAAATAGATTTTTTTTACAATCTGTTGTGTCATCAACAGATAACCACAACCGTATATTTTTTAATTCACATTTCATCTTATTTACCATGTCTACGTGTACAGTTGGTAGATAGTTACATAACGTTGTGCGACTTGGTAACTTCACTTGGGCATTGTATTTATTCCAGAACTCCAAAATGTTTGTTTATCGAGTATGTGCAGCGGAACATCACAGGCAATCAGCATTAATAGTAAATCATACATAAATTGTGTTGTCGAAGGTACGCCATTTTTTTTATTTTTATGGTGTACACTATTTACGTGAAGTCCACAATCACGTTTATCCCAGCACATCAAATCTTTCTCGCACACTTTACAAATTATTTTAGCACCATCATAGAATAAATCCGGGAATTCACCTATGAATTTATTCACTTTGTCAGCAAATGGCCGTTTTCTACCCTTGCGTACGTCTGCCATGCTTTATTATTAAATTAATATCAACAATACAGTACAACAAATAAAATAAAAACACAAAAACAATATGCAATACGCCCAAGTGACTTAACGTGTATACAACTGGAAAGCTAATAATAGACTGGACTGGAGAAAGAGTTTCGCGCTCAAGGTGAATGCCGGCGACATTAAGTACATCTAAACTCTACGACCATGATACACAGAAACGATTTGTGTATCATGTATAAATAAGAACAAGTTTAAAACAAATTAAGTATCATTCTTGGTAAAAATTCTATTAAAATATAAAATGAAATGGAAATATAATAACGCTAAAGTTTTTCTTGGTAATTATCATTTTCCAATTTAGAAAAATTTATTACAGATAAATATAACATAATTGTTTAAAAAAATATATGCTATACTTATCTGTAATAGCCCAAGGAACACATGTGGTTCTCTTATTACGCTTAAAAGGCTTAGTAAGATCTTTTATACAGATACAAACCACGTGGATTTATAACAGACCTCTAGACCAAAATTATGTTCTCATGAATTGAATTATTATTATAAAATTTGAATTTTTAACAATCAAATTCACCTGTCTGAGGATTTTATTGATATGTTACTGAATGCGAAATTGCTCTATCAAGGTTTCATTAGAATACCTTATACATCTTTTCGAAATGCTACTATGTCACTTCTACACGGCCAACGGCCAGAGTACTCTTTTATTAGTTTATAATTGTTTTATAAGTGAGCTTCCTTGAAAAAAACATCTCTTACAAAGTAAGTAACACTTATATACAGCCAAAGTGCTGTTTTAAGGATTTATAACTGCTTCCGTAGTGACCTTCTTCGGATTCTTTCAAGGAGCTATATTGTATTTTCTAAAAGTAAATATGACGGGGCGGTCATTGTTATTAGTTCGAGGTGTAATTAACTTTTTATCACTTGAAAAGAAAAAGTTTGATAAATATTTACAACAATCTCTTATGGGGTATTAGAATACATGGCGCATTATTTTATGACAATTTTATAAAAAAATAAAAATACATATATTTTTAAATAATTTTTAATAATATCAAATTCAAGAAATTTTGGAGGCCCGTCTGTTATTTCGAAGGAACAATAGCAAGTGAAAAGCTATCTTCACATGACAAGGTTAGTTTTCTACGGACGACAGCATTTACTAATTTGTAGACAAACATTTTCATTCAGTTTCCTAATAATTCGCCATAACAATTTTTACGTCGCTATCCCTGCAGAAAACATATTATGTCAACTGTGTGCGTGTATAAAATGAAAACAGGCCACTATAATACAGCCGTAATAGTGTAAAAAGTATTTTTTTAAAGATATATTGGAAACCAATGCACTTTCAAATTAAATGGTGAAATGAATCGTCAGAATTGTAGATACTGGACAAGGGAAAATCCTCGATAGATGCGGGAGCAGTACACACAGTATCCACAAAAGGTAAATGCGTGGGCGGGAATTGTAAGAAATAGAATCATTGGGCCCTATTTTTTCGATGGAACTGTAAATGGACCGGCATATCTCCAATTTTTAATGGGCTATCTCATCCCACCGTTATTAAATTTATTCCATAGTAGAATTAATCCTGGAAATGTTGACGAAAGCCTGTAGTATCAACAGAATGGTGCGCCTGCCTCCCCTTGCAGCAGACGTTCGAAGGTATCATGACAAAATGTTTCTGAACAGGTAGATTGGTAGACGTGGACCCATCGAATGGCCACCAAGGTCACCGGACCTCAATCCATTAGAGTATTTTCTGTGGGGTCATCTAAAAAACTTAGTTTATAAAACCAAACTGGAAAACTGTTGAATTAAAAGAGAATTAGAACAAAAATAAACAACATTTCTCAGGAAACTATAAACAAGGTTCAGCAATACTTTATTTATGGTTTGGGGTACAATCAGATACAACATCCAGTACAGTTCGAACATTTACTATAAATTGTTTTTATTATTAACTAACCATTAGTTCTAGTGACTATTATTATTTGTTCAAACAAAACATGAAAAATTAGTAAATTCTTATATTCAAAATGGCCGTATCTTTCAACTTATCAATTTTAGATCTTAAGTATGATACATTTTTGGAATCAGCTGTTGAATCAGAATCCAAAAATGGAGAAATATACAGGGTATTCTATTTAAAAGAAATATCGATGACGCCATAACGGAAACAATAATTACGTCATAACCAAAAAATAATGGATGCAATGCAGGGGTGCAATTGAAATTAAAAATCGATGTGTCCAAGGTTTTTTCTAAATATTTTTGGTTTATGAAATAATTAATTTATTCCATACTTTATGGACGCACTGTATACTTTTTTCATTTCAGTTATATCTCTGGAATATAACAACTAAAGAGTTACTATATTGAAGTTGCTACAGACACTATAATACGGATGTTTTATAATTGCAAACCATACCTCACAATTAAAGCAATCTTTGACTGCATAAGAACTTACTTGCAGCCGTTATACAGCAACTTCTTAACAGCTCTATAATATGGTTTATACAAGCTGGTGAAATGAAACATAGATGTTGCCATATTGCTACTTAAGTATTTATGTATGTACTCTTTACGAAGCCTACCGAGCCTGTATAAACTGTGCCGATTTCTCTAATACTGAAATATTGTTGTTAACTCTTAATTATACAGCATTAGGCTTTATAAAAAGGTGGAGTAGATATTTTTAGCGTTTTTAAAAACCAATCTGTGCTATTTGGGAAGTTTTTGTAAAAGCTAGAAAACAGTAATTAGCAAAAACATTTTTTAGCGATATTTTATTTCCATTTCATTCCATATAAGGAAAAGTAATCAGATAATTTTAAACAA
Source organism: Rhamnusium bicolor (assembly GCA_029963845.1). Lineage (NCBI taxonomy): Eukaryota > Metazoa > Arthropoda > Insecta > Coleoptera > Cerambycidae > Rhamnusium > Rhamnusium bicolor. The sequence continues at coordinate 264,700 of JANEYF010001302.1, read as the reverse complement.
AGATTAGAACAAATAATTCCACTCTATTTTAAACGTACGTACTGCAAAATCATTAAATTAATTTAAGCTCCGGCAATCGCAAAGAGTTAAGCACTGATATTTCAAACTTCTAGCGACAGCAAAAACAGCATTGTGTTTATGATAAATTTGACCTGCCTATCACAAGCCACAAAAACAACAATACATCATTGTGTAATTTACAGTAAATATTTGTTCCATTCAGACGACATAATTAATTAGGCATGCAATAATTAAAAGCATCCTGGCGACATTCTATTAATTTCAGTGGTTCTGATTTTCTATTTTATGTCACTGGAATACTTACAATCGTTAAGACGCCTAAAAAGGGGTGTAAAGTAGGAAACATTTTAATCCGAAAAACTGATAATAATAGTATTCAGTAACGTTATATTTGTTCAGTTAAAAGGGAATGCACTTTAATGATCTAGTGACACATTTGCGAGTCGAGTTTATGCGAACATTGATAAATGAATTTATTCTGTATGAGTGATGTGATGATAACTATGACAAGAGACACAGTTTTAAATTTAGCATAATTAATTACTGGTTATAAATACGATAAAAGTATATATATTGTCCAAATCATAACATAACCAAAAAATTTAATTATACTAACTACGTACAGAAATACAATACAAACTAATATAGATTTATTGGGGTCAAACTAAAATAAAGAAGGTTTAGTGCCATATCCCCAAAAAAACAACTATGTAGCTACGGACACGTGTTTCGGAGTTATTGCCCCTCATCAGCGTAGCGTAGCTAAAGAATTGGATCTAGGATGGGATAGATCAGGAACAAGAACTAAAATAAAGCTGGAAAGTACAGTACACAGTACTCAATTGCTCAATTGCTCATTACTAATTGAGTACTGTGTACTGTACTTTCCAGCTTTATTTTAGTTCTTGTTCCTGATCTATCCCATCCTAGATCCAATTCTTTAGCTACGCTATGCTGATGAGGGGCAATAACTCCGAAACACGTGTCCGTAGCTGCATAGTTGTTTTTTTGGGGAAATGTCACTAAACCTTCTTTACAATACAAACTTATAAATATTGGATGACAAAATTCAGTTCTGTACCTGAGAGCCATAACGGGCAAGTCAAAATTTCTCAAAATGAAATTATTGGTTTAAAGTCACTTGTTACGCCAATTGGAGTCCAATAAGGCCTTAGTATGAGGAAAGCAAAGATAGCTATACGCTTAATTTTGCTGAAAACATTATTGTTTTTGGTGGAACCTTTTTACAGACGTTGAAAATACTTACCGGTTGGTGTACGTCCGGTGGGTACACTGGCACTTTCAAGTATACGCGACACTGGCAATAGCACGCCTCTATCGCATAGTCGCGTACACCAACCATCGCACTCTAGCGCATAGCCGCGTACTCTATTTAACTACACCAACTTGTATAGTGTATATGTTAAATAATTAATTTGGATAATCAAGGGGGCCGAAAATATTTTCCATTTTTCAGATACGGCACTGATAAAACAAATATAAATATTAATAAACACATCACATAAAAATTCATATGGCTTTATTTATATATTTGTAATATATGCAACCAGCAAAAGTGTAGGACTCTGTACGGATATCCGTGTAGGACTCTGTACAATTATATGGAGCTGCTTGGCAGTTTCTCTGCTGGCGTCCCGTCCCCAGTTCAGTTATCTTAGAAACATGAAAGCGTGCAGGTGCTTGTTTGATTTGGTTGTCGCATAAAACGCTCTTAACAATGGCGCCGTCATTAAGGTTTGTGCATAAATTACGAAAAATGATTGAAAACTACGATGAATTTCCAAGACATATGTATTTGAAAATCATGAACCGTGACTGCGTTGTGTTGTAAATGATCGCTAATCACACACAAGCTTCGACACTTTACTGTACCCTCTGACTTGTAATAATACACAAAGGGGTCTAGTGAAGTCTGCTGATTAGTCCAGTAGAAGCTTTGATCTCATCTTGATCAAGAAATTGCAATTTTCGGAAAAATCTGCAAGTATGATGTTTTTCCAATTCTACAAGTTTTTCAGTAGGAGAATCAATGAACTCACTATAAGTCTGCACTACTGAAATCATATTGGCCCTGTCAATATTGATCCACTGTTTATAGACAATGCGATCTGGCATGTCTTCTCTTTCTGTTGAAAGTAGTTGATTCAACAATTAACGTTTCATTTCGTCTTCGGAGCAGTCCCTGCGATTCACTGAAGATGAGGCGTTATGTACATTATTTTGAATTTTATGTAAAATTCAGAATGCTGTTATTTTCTTACTAGTTGAGTATTAAATTTAAAATTTTAACTGTAAATTGCACCCCCTATAAAGCTTTATATAGTGTGATTTTCAGATTCTTCTTGAAATTGCATAAGCGTACAGTTTAAGCAGAGTACAAAAGAGAGTAAAAATTTGAGATTTGATACTTTTCCCCTTTTTACATGTTTTTAGCACAAAAATTGCATTTTTCATCAAACGCACCCCCTAAATATGTATAAGGAGATGACAGGTGAAAAGTGTATATAATACAAAATATAGCTGGATTTATGAGGAACACTTTTTACCCAAATTTTTAACACAAATAATCTTTAAGATATTAGCGATTACATATGTAAATGTCAAAGTAGGCAAAAACAGACGTGCACCATATTGAAAAAATCGTTATACTGCGAAAACTAAGTTGAATAAAATTTAAAAAAAAAAATGGTTTTAAACTGTAATATGTAGGAATGTGTGAGTAAAAAATGCATTTTTTTTTTTGGAAATAGTCATACAACCACCACTGGATGATTTCAAATGGAACGACGCTAATGTTATATTAAGAATTTTGAGTGTGCAAAAGCTTGTCTCTATCATACAGTAAAAGTTGGACTATAAACAATAAATTAAAAAATGTTTTACACAGAAACCTGGGATATAAATGTGTAAAATTCGTGAAAATTATCTGCGCGGTTTGTCAGTGCCTGCGTATGTGAACTATTTAGGATTTTCGCCATTAATCTCGGAAGATGTGGAATGTTCATTTTTCCTGTACGAACATATGTATAAACAAAACTGCTCAAATTTGACAGCCATGAATGCAAAATGAATATTAGTTTTGACCTGACCATGTATGCTAATGCGATGACAGACTTCAGTCATTCTGGATAATACATTGAATCAAGCGGTATGTATTTCATTATTCATTTTATACTTTTGTTTTTATTTGTCTACGTATGTCCTTCTGTCAACCATATTGAGTAATTTGTAGCCACCGGTCCTGAACTTCGGGCTAATTTCCTGACCATGGTAATCATATACATTACGGAACGAAGGATTTTTGAATTTCCTTCTCAACATACCCATTTTTGCCAGCTCAACAGAATTTTGAGCCAAAAATTTCGCCCAGTAATACTTATCGAGATATTGGTGTACATACAAAGTGCCAAAATATTACATCTTCTTTATACCCGATCGAAAATGGTTTTACGATAATTTAATATTATAGAACCTTCAACTTTATACATAAAACAATAGGCCAATGCCAAATTTTAAACAATAATCACCAAAGACCTCAGTATTTTCACATGTTCCGGGTAATGAAATGTGTTGGAAATTATAGAACAATTTACAAAAGGAGGCCATGTATTGATAGATTCAGTGACGTCTTGAACAAACCAATTACATATATCATAATCGAAATTTGTCGTTTTAGAATAATAACTTGAGTTGGGAAGTTTGGATGTCATCACAGAGACGAACTTTTAAACATAATGCTATTCCGAAAAACGCGTGATATAATAGTAATAAACTAAATTGCAATTTTTGACAGTTATTTAATTAATCTTCTGCATGTAAAGCCTGCACGGATGAGTGGTCGTCAACCGCTGAGTCTTATATTGGTACTGAGGAGCGCCGAGAATTATATTATTTATCTATGCAGTGTCGAAAGGCGAAATTCGTTTGCGTCCCTAAACAAAAACAACTACCTGCTATTGACCATATAAAGGATTTTTTTCGCGATATCCCGTTCATGACCGTTGTCAGATCAGCGGATTATCCCCACTCATCAAGTTACAATTATTTATCTGATCCCGATGTGTTGCTCGCGAAAATGAAGTAGTTACCGGGTTACGTTTGTCAAAATGTATATTCTCGTTTTCTTTGTTAATAAGTTGCTTCATATATAAATTAGCCTGGACAGGATCTACAAAACTTGAGATTCATTTGCACATATCTATTTATAGTTAAATATTATACCATTCAATAATATATTGGCTGGCTCCAAATCGACAACAACCTCATAATTTTCTCCAGCATAATTTAAAGTTAGATTTACCAATTCTTGATCCATTTTATTCATTTCATTCCATCCGATCATAATCACAAAAATACATTTTGAAATTTTTACAACTAGCTAATGGTATAACCGCTTGTAACTTAACTCGATGTGCCGAGAAGTACATCAGTTCCCGTTTTACATATAATGACGTCATGAACGACATCAACACAGTACTCCCCCTCTAACCGTTGTAGCACGAAAACGGAACGGCTTTAATTTTAGTGTTACCGTTGATCAAACGGGATGTCGCGAAAAAAAATCCTATTATTTAGTGGGTGAAGGTCTAGATTACTTTGTTTGCAGCGTTGCTCTGTGCAGAGTGCAGTTTGTGGTTTGTTAAGTTCGAGAATTCTCTAGCTAGCGATCTGTTGTATGTCTGGCGAGTATAAAGAAGGTTACTTCATTTTAACTTCAATGCGTAAAAAATGGCAAGGCAATGCGCATCTTCAGATACAATTAAGCCATGGACAAGCGAAATCCGTTACGACAAAACCTGTGGTGTCCAAAAAACACCAAACATTGCTGGGTGGAGACAAACAAAAGCAGTTCAACATGGGCTTATTAAAATTTGTGGTGGGGTGTAACATTTTCTGGAACCAATTAGATAATCCTACATTTATAAAATTTATAGAAAAGTATGTAGGGAGACAATATGCGGAAGTGCAGCTCCCTAGCTCAACAACATTAAGAAAAACGTATTTGACCGAGGTAGCTGAAAATGTTCTTTTTTATTCGCTCCGAACTCAAGGACAAATACATTTGACTTAGTGTTGATGAGACAACCAACCAGTATGTCCATTCTTGTACGCAAAAGTTTAAAACTAATATGGTTACGAAGAAAATAAAGAAAAATTTGTATTGTTTATTACGGACACCGCAACGTACATAAGAGCGATTGGGTGAATACTACAACTGTGTTCATATTAACTCACCTTGCCCACGCTTTACATCGAGTGGCAGGAACAGTTAGAAAGTGCTGTCCTAATCATACCTGCAGACACTCAACGATCGATTTCTATGTACCACAAACGGATATTTTCCGACAGAAAACGCTGTTTAACTACATTCCATTTGGAAGAGATTTTAATGATATATTATTGTTATTATAATATCTCACATAATAGTGAATAACTACATTGTAGTGTTTTTTGTACTATCTCTGTCCAGTCTTTGTAAGGACAAACCAACGGACATCTACTGTTAGTGACATTCCAGTGTTAGTATGCTCCTTAGAATGTCCAGCTGCTTTAAAAAAATGCAGCAAAACTGCTAATATTAGTGTAAGTGTTAGATGCAATTATTTTATATCTGCACCTTACTACAGCCTCCAACTCTCTTCAAATCAACAACGAAGTTTACAGCGAGTTTACAAGGTAAGATACTGTTTCATTATAAATGGAAAATTTAAGGAAAGTAAACTTGTATTTCTGCCTGCCCGTCTCTGTTATTTACGTCATGGCATCCAAATTCTAATAACCAGTAAACTTATCCTACGATACGACACGGCCGCCACTTTAAGTAGCGTCACACGTACGTTTCCGATGATAACGCATTTAGGTTGCGGGAGATCATAAACAAATAAAATTACTACATATTACCTACAGGTATGAAACTGCTTACCTTTTAAATATCATATCGATGACACTGGCTGAGATTGCGCAACAGCGAACATTTTCGTAACTAACAGTTTCTATGTTTTCTGCCAAAAAAAATATCTCCTTCGTGGGGTAAACAGACTTGTGTAAAGTGAAAATAACTTTCAACATTTACCGAAGTAATATTTGCAAACTTGAAACTTTACATATCACTTACAGGATGTTTCTCATTGAGATACCGATTAATAAAACATAACTTTTCATATCCGCACTTGTTTTTAAAATGTTATTTTATTACACCGTTTACTCAATATTTTATTTCTCAATAATTGTATTTATTCTTAAAGCATCCTTTAAATATTAACTGTGTAAGCAGTGCATGGAGTAAAGAAGAACATGGTGTGGTCATATGCAATATACGAAATGCCTGGGAATCAGCTGAATGATGTAGATAAACAGTATTGTTATCATATCCTCTTTTCTCCCCTAGATTTGAATTAAAATCCTTAACCCAGACCACGGTCATCTTAACGCATTTAAAATACTTTTTTTTTGAGAGCACATAATAATTTAATTAATTAATTATTTTAATTTAAATACATATACTGTATCCATTATTGAAAATAATTATATTTATTTATTTAAAAAATAGAGCTAACAAATTCATTATATGGCACCACTATCTCTGGTAAATTTTCTTCTGCACATTTAATTGCAAGAGAACACTAGTAACTGAATCGTAGAACATAACAATGTCAACATTGCAAACTATTGAATCGATATGCACAAAGGCTTGGTAATATTAATAGCTCGTAAACAAAATTCAGTCAATAACTATGATGTTTGGATTTTCCTAATTGTTCAGTTATTTTATTAACGTACGTCGAGTTTTAAATTCATTTAAACCTTTAAAATTCTTTATAATTTCATAATATTTTCTATGAAGATCATATGCTCATCAAGCATGTAATCATAATAGAGTGAGAGACTGAAGAGTCGCAGAATATAAAGAAAATCGTAATATGTATCCCGATTAATGAACGACGGAGCTACGGACATCGGTGTTTCGAAATGACTGTTACTCATCAGCGAAGTCAGAAAGAAGGTAGATGGGGGAAAGTTCCTAAACAATGAGTGAAAATACAGTACTATACTATACTACTGTATATACTGTCCGTCTCAACCTAGGCATGATAGTTAAAAATAGGTCATTGCACTGACAAGGAACCAATTTCGATACAGCGCAGCGGTATCCGTACCTGCGTCATGTTTAATTTTTCTAAAGCATTTTCCACTATTCTTCACAAAGAATACATTGTCTGGAGACCGCGAGGAAAACTAATTACTGTTAGTTATTGATTTGTTCGTATCGACTTACTGACCTGTTAGTACAAATTCTTTACTTTTCGTTTGTGATATACAGGGTTGCTCATTAGTGGGGCAAAGTTCAATATCGGCTTTATTAAAATGATTTGCAAAACTATTCTTTTATGGAAGTGGTGCAGTGTTTAAATGTGCACTTTTTAAAAATATTTTGAAATATAGAGGGCGACTCGTTATAGCGGAGCACCTTCAAGATCATTATTTTAAACGGAACATCTACTGCCAATTTTAGCAGGACTTCAATTTTTTACATGGCATTCCAGTATTGCTGGTGGACCAGCAGTCCTGCGAGGTACTGCTAAGTCCTGTGAGATATCGTTTTAAACAATTAAAAAATATTTATGTTTTTGTATCCAAAAATTTTTTGTTTAATTCTTTGGTCAAATTCTAACAAAAAATGGTCTATGATTTTTAGTTGTAAAATCAAGTTATATATTTTTACAATTACAATTAAGAAACAAGGGTTAAATGGGAAAATATGTCAGTTGCCGGGAATCGATCCATTTTCAGAGGCTTTTTTTTTTAACGCTTGAGTAGTGTGCCCTATTATTTGGACAAATAGTTATTTGTATTGAGGACTTCAAGCTCACGAAGTTTCGTTCGAATCGGAGACTTAAACGTCTGACCCCTTGTAAGCCAAAGACAGATAATGCAAACGGATTACCTAATTTTAACCAAGATAGCATCCTAAAAAAGTAGTAATTAAGGGGCAAATGGATATTTATTTCATTATTTCAATAACATCTACACATAATAATAGTTGGTCTCTGAGTTGGTTTCTATTTAAAAAAATATATTCATATAAAAAGCTGTAACTTTCATTGTAATATACCTGCTGTAAAATTAAAATGTAATTTAAAAAATACAGAGTTAGATGGATATATCATCTATTAAATGTATCATATTATTCACCTGTGCTATTTTATTGTCCTGTAATTTTTTGAATGTTACTGAAGGGGCGTGCTTCCGATTATGTTTAAAAAATAATACAACCGGGCCAAATGCTTTATTTGGGGCCCGTTGTTTTTCATATAGTTATTTAACCTTAGCATTTGAGTTTTATTTCTTTTAAGTGCTTACCTTTTCAGACAATATCATGATAAATATCATAGTTAGGTATAAGGATTCCTATATCTATTCGACAGAAAATTTTTAATATATTTAATCAATGATTGGGAGGTTTAATTGTCTTAACGCTATATGTATATTAACCCCTGGCGAGAGAGTTTAGCATATTGCTATTCCACCACGAAACTAGGACAGACACACATACAGCAACCATTCCCTCAGACATTTGCAAGATGTCACAGTTGACACTCGAAATCAGGTGAGATAGACAGTAGCTAGCCGTGTTCTGCCACACGACAACGCTCTATTCAATTGTACTACCGTGTCAGTGTTTTAAAAACGCCACCACACATCCATGCCTTAATCAGGATTCGAACCAGGGACTACTTGGTCTCAAGCCTAACGTATAAACACTGAGCCGGCTTGAGATAAGCAAGAAAATACGAGTTGAAAGTTCTCGTATCTGAAGCTAACTCTGATACATAATTAACATCAATAGTAAGTGTTGTCAAAATCATGACCACTAGACTAGTTAGAAACAAAAAGTATAATAAACGGTTTGTACTGAAAAAGTAAAAATGTCTGAAAGTATCGATTTTAGGACCACACAAGTTGTAGAGAATTAACCGGTCATCTCAAAAAATTGAGAAAATGTTCTTTTAAATGTAATAAATTGACAATAATTGTAAAAAACATCCATATACAGATCGAGCCAGACCACTAGATACACGACTAGCGGTATACCCAGTTTACAGTCGCCCATCTGTTACCAGCACGTTCAGGCGATCGCAGCGCGAATATCAAAAGGAGCTTTTACAGTAGGTTAGGATATTGCCTTGCTCAAGAAGGTCTTTTGAGCATCTAACTTGAATTATTATTTATTTATTTACGTATTATTCTATTTTTTAAGTTGGTATTATTTTTCTTTATTATTTATGAGAATATTAATTTATGTTTTTAGAATCACTTTTTGTTTCGAAAAAAAAATCAATATTTAATTGTGTGCTGTTGATATTTTTCATAATTTTTTGTGTTTTATTATCTGTGGCGTCTCGGTTGAAACACTGAAACTGTGAAACATTTAGATAATTATAGTAAATACGTTAATACGAAAAAAATTTTTTAGATGAACGAGAAACACCCTCCACCGCAGCTCTAGCGATACTTAAATCTGCTTAGTCTGCTTTGTCTCGTATGCTCCTCCTTAACATGCGCCCTGATGCAATTCTTAACTTTCGGACGGGCAACTGCAAACTACGCATATTGCTAATCGTGTATCTAGTGGTCTGGCTCGATCTGTATGTCGTTTATGTACAGGGTGATCACTGTATGTGCCTCACTCGATTTCATTGCTTTATTTTTCACCTAGGAAAATTAATCCAAAACTGTACTTAGGCATTTTTTTCTGAGGACTACAAATTCGAAAAAAAAAACAACTGAACGTCAAATAAAGAGTTATGGCCGAAAAACTAAAAATTATAAAAATTAACAACCCAATTAACATAATGCTGATATGAACATTTGAAAATCCACTGATTACAAATACGTATCATATATTTATTTTTCACTTCTGGTTTAACCAGAAAATTACTTCAACTTTTTTTCTTTTAAATAATACTCAGCTCAATTTTAAGAAAACTTCTTTCTGAATTCAGCAATATTGTAATATATTATTATTACCTCTTTATACTTAATTATATATTGAAGTTTAAATTTTAAATTAACACAAATATATCTTTTAAAACAGTGTCATCTATAAAACCAAATATAAACATAAATAATTCATTTATTTCAGAAATTAAAAAAAAATTCCAGCCATTTTATTTACACCAAATGTTCGGAAAACATTACCATTTTACTGCAAACAGTGGCGAAGGCGTTTGATCAAATTCTCTCTGCATCTGCTTAAAATAATGGAGTTGTTAAATTTTTAATTTGATCAAAGGCCTTTGCCCCCGTTTGCACAAAATGATAATGTTTTAAAACATTTGTTATAAATAAAATATATACAAATATTTTAGTTTTCGAAATAAAATGGTATCATTTATTTCATAGATGACTTTGTTTTAAATGACATATTGGTGTTATTTTAAATTTAAACCCCAATATATTATTAAATACGAAAAATAATGATAACATATTATATAAGAAATGTTCTAGAAACTAAATTAATATAAAGGGTGTATCATTTAAAACCATAACATTTTTATTTGACGGTAAATTGTTTTTTCTTTTCGAATTTGGATTCCTCAGAAGAAAATACATAAGCACCGTTTTGGAACTTTTTCCTAGGTGAAAAATAAAGCAATGAAATCGAGTGAGGCACATAAAATGATCACCCTGTACATGGCTTGGCTACATAAATGTAAATTATTTTTTCTTAATCGTAATACACAGCGAATTAATTTGTTAAACATTGTTCTGATCAAAATTTTCACAATGTAAAAATTTCCATTTAAAAAAAAAATCACCTCAAAGGTGCTCCGCTGTAGCGAGTGACCCTGTATATTTCAAAATATTTTTAAAATGTGCACCATCAAAATTTGCTTTCGCAAAATGTATTAACTGGACATAAACATTTTATAGTTATTAAGGTATCAGGGTGTTATAAGGATAATAACGCCCCGAGGTCGGCAGTGTACTTCCCGGAGGCCTCTATCCCGCGGGAATGTATGTCGACCGAGGGCGTCATTATTCTATAACACCTGTGGTGCCTTAAACGTTTAATGTTCTACTAAACTGTTATTTAATCGAAAATTGTTTGACATTTCCGACTGATTAATTTGACATCTATTATATGACGAACAATTTGATTTAAAAGAGAGTAATAATCAAAAATGTAAACGCCATAATTATGTAACATGTTTTGTTTGTTAATAACGCCATCACTATTTAGTGTCTTGTGTTGTGTTGTAGTGAAAAAGTTCATGCGTTATAAATTTATAATGACCTAGGGCGTTATGGATATCCATAACACCCTAGGGCGTTATTTATTATTTAATGTATCTCAAAATAGGGTGATTATTACAAAATAACATACTAGGATATTAAATAAATAATAAGAGCCACTATCATTTGAAATTATAAAATATTCTAAATATTGATGAACCCAGGAAACATTTGGGTTATTTATAAAAACTATATCCATTTGTTGTAAAAATTGTTTCCAAACTTCTTACAAACTAAAATAAGAGAAATCTAAACTTTAAAACATTTTCAATAAGATTTCCTGAAATACGATTTTTAGTATGAACTTTCCAAACACGGAAATACAGCTAAAGGTAAAATAAACATCGAAGTAGTTTCCATGGGAAATTGCAATTTCCTTTCACCACACTCTTCGATAACTTAATCTCCAGATTTAGCAGGCTTATGAAACGTAATGGGAAACCGTCAACTATAATTGGCTTGATTTAAGGGAGGCTTGTTTACTATTTTCAGTTTAATCAGGAGGTTAATTTAGTGTATACGTATGGTATATTTCATCAAATATGAACACGTTGTCGGGATATTAATTAATATATCTTTTATTAAACATTATATAATATTTAGCAGAACAATGCGGCAATGCAGACATATAATACGGCTGATTTATCTTTTACGCCTGTACGACAATTATTATCAGAGAAACTTTATAGGAACATTTTATACAGGAAACAAACACTGAGCAGACTTAGTGTTTCTTTAGACTATTAACACTTTCATTTTTGCAACAACGTTAAAATTATCTAGATGGAATTATTATAATTTGGATTTTATGTTAAATATTTCGAGAAAAACAGGATTTGCCAAAATAGAAATATTTTTTCGTTTTTTCTTAACAGAAAAACACATCTCCCCAAAAGTGCACATTAACCACCCCTTATCATCGTTATTATTGCCTATAGAAAAGGAAGTTTTAAATAAAAGTTGTGTGGTTATGACTGAATTTTGTTAAAATGCTATCAAAAGTACAGTGGTGTGCGGATTCCAGGGGATACAAAAAAATATAAATTTTTTTAAAGGGGATACCCTGTATATTATTAAATTTTTAGAATGGTCCTTTGTTCCTGATTTCAAAAATATACCATATGTTACCCCTACCATATACCGTTTTTGAGTTATTAAACGTCGAATATCTTAGTTAAACTAGTTACTGTAAATATGGAAAAGTTAACATTATTAAAGTGAGCTATGAAAATGACAACTATTATGTTTGATAAGTGACATTTCTTTAATGAAATAATCAAAATGGTTTACAGTGAGAAAGAAAAAGTCCAAATATTTATACACAATAGATAACAAAGATTTATTTAGGAAATAGAAATATAAATAAATGATGTTCGATGTGTCCACCATTATTATCAATGCATAATAGATAACGTCTTCTTATATTTATAATTGCACCGGAAATGGCTTCATTATTTACATTCAGATTGTTTATTTCAAGTCCAATCCTGCCTTTAATGACTTGAATATTATTTTTTCTTTTTCGGTGTCCCGATGCCGGTCAGTCCTCCCGTGGCCTCCGACGCCTCACGGGAGTCGCGCCGGCGCATCAACTACAGCCACTCCCCACATCCCGCAGGGTTAGTGACTGTAGATACCAGAATCGTGTGCCCTAAGCAGACGGAGAGAACCCAGAATGACCGCCTTCTGCATTTGACCTGCCAGCCACTCGGCTGGTTTTTGGCAGGCCGGTATGATCTTCAGTTCCGAGAGCAGCGTAGGCTTTATTCCTCCGAGTACACCGATAATAAGGACGACCATTTTGACCGAGTAGCCTGGGTACAGCACTTGGAGCTCGTACCGGAGATCGCGATATTTGGTCCGTTTCTCCTCCTCCTTCAAGGTGATGTTTTTCTCCGCAGGTGCCGAGAACTCGATGACATACATCACCTTGAGTTGATGGTCGAGGAGGACTATGTCAGGCTTGTTGGCTTGGATTAGCCTGACAGTCGGGAACGAGTAGTTCCAGTAAATCCGACATTTCTCGTTCTCGACAACGGACTCAATATCTCCGGGGACGTAAGGCAGCACTGGTGTCTGGTCTACCCCGTACGAGTGCCTTAGATGGTAGTATAGCACTCGTAAGGCCGCGTTATGTCGGTGGATGTAGGCCGAAATCGCATATATGGGACATGCAGAAAGTAAATGCATGAGCGATTCCGGCGCCTGATGGCAGGTCCTGCAGTTGATATCAGGAACCTCTACACGCCACACGCGGCTACGGTAGACCAAGGTGTTGATAACACCATCTTGGCAGGCCATAATGAATCCCTCGGTCTCCGACTTAAGCCCTGCTGACCTTAAAAAGGCGAAGGTCAGCCTGGTCGATAAACCCAGTGTTTCGATGTTCTTATAGAAGACACCATGCTGGGGTTTATCGACGTGCTGCCGAAACAGATTTTCCTGTTCGGCAGCTCTAATTCGGGCTTTCAGACGATTTGGCTGAAGTTCGGTGACTGACTCAACATCAGCACATCGCCGGCCTCCTCGCCTGATGTCAAATGCGAGACCGAGTTCATCTGCGGCTCTTTTTGCTGCCTTGAACAATCCTGCTCCCACTCCTACGTTTCGTGATGTTTTACGAACCGCAAGAGGGGATCTGAGCTCCTGAGTATGTTACATGCCATACTCAGTACTACTCTGCCATGCGTACACTCCAGGCTCAAGAGTCCTCGGCCCCCCCGTTGACGTGGGAGGTACACACGAGGAACGGACGATCTAGGATGAATACTTCTGTGAATATTCATCATCTTGCGGGTATCTCTGTCTAATTGACGCAGCTCATCTACCCTCCACTTTACTACTCCGAAGGAGTAGAGCAGAATCAGAACGGCAAGCATATTAGTTGCAGACACCTTGTTCTTCCCCGAAAGTTCGGAAGACCAAATCTTTCGGAGGCGGTGTCTGTACTTGCCGCGGAGAGAATCTTTTATTTGTGATACATCCTGGATGTGCCTTTGTTGCACACCCAGATATGTATAGGTCTCTCCGGCATCCAGATGTCTTAGGATGCTTCCGTCTGCGAGCTGCGCATCTTCAGGAAATTCCCCGCATCGTCCTCTCTTGAGGTGGACGACTGCACATTTGTCCAACCCGAACTCCATACCAATTGCCCGCGTATATTCTTCGACCACCCTAAGAGCGTTTTGTAGTTCGCGCTCCCCGGAGGCATAAAGTTTAAGGTCATCCATATAAAATAGATGGGTGACCTTATGCTTCCGGTCGCTGGGTGGCCCACATTGATATCCGCGGGTTTGGCGGAGCCCAACAGACAACGGCAGCAGTGAGATGCAGAAGAGGAGAGGACTCAGGGAGTCACCATGGAAAACTCCTCTCCTAAATGCCACCTGCCCTGTCGTGACCCGCTGTGCACCTGATGTTATGGTGAAGCGGGTCTTCCAGAGCGGCAGCAGCTGTTCTATGCATCTCACTAGTGGTGCTGGTACCGCAAGACATTCGAGCAAGTACAACAATAGCTAATGCGATGTTGTATCAAATGCCTTGCGGTAATCAATCCAGGCCATCGATAGATTCCGCTTGTATTGCACAGAATCCTGTGTAATACAGCGGTCTATCAGCAGGCTGTCCTAGCAACCTGCCATGCCCTTCTTGGCACCACGCTGTTCGTGTATCTGCTGGAAGACCGGATCAACAGACCTCAGCGTCCTAGCATACAAGATACGTGTAAATATCTTGTAGCAGGAGTTAAGGCAAGTGATCGGCCTATAGTTCCTCGGGTCGGAAAGATCCCCCTTTTTTGGGGATTAGCACAGTACGTCCCTCGACGAACCAGTCCGGAATCTGCTGCCCCTCGTTCAACCATGAGTTGAAAACTCGCGCCAGACGGCGGTGAGTGGAAGGAAATTTCTTCCACCACCAGTTGTTAATGCCGTCTGGGCCCGGGGCAGCGAAGTTCTTGGTACCAACAAGTGCTTGTTGGACTTCCTCCGTACTGATTGCCGGGCACACTTCTTCTGGCTCTTCAAGATGTCTGTGACACAGAGCCTCGAAGTGTGCAATTGATGGAGTGTCGCTATTGAATGGACGCGGCGTTTCGTAGATTCCCTTCCAGAAGGTTTCGACATCTTCTACAGTCGGCGGATTCTCGACAACACGCTGTGGCTCTTGAAAGAGGCGGGAAGGATTCGTACGAAACAAATTGTTTTAGTAGGTAGGTTGATCCCATATGAGTAATTGTTCATGATAAATCAAAAAGAAAAATTCTCATAAAATTCCTTTATTACTGTGACCGGTTTCGTGAACAAATTAATTACTTCACATCATCAGACACAGGAATTTTTATAAATAAAACGACCCTGGTTTTTTATTTATAAAAAATTCCTGTGTCTGATGATGTGAAGTAATTAATTTGTTCACGAAACCGTTCACAGTAATAAAGGAATTTTATGAGAATTTTTCTTTTTGATTTATCATGACAAATTGTTTTGTTCCATACTCCTCACCCGCCTCTTCAATGTTTTCTTTATCGCCATGAGCGCTCGGATCCTATCTAGACAGTGCTGCTTGATGGTAAGCATCACTGTCAGATTTAGAGTATGGTGTTGACGTCTTAATCCGGCAGCTATGCGCCGGATCCTGGGAGTAAAAACTCTACCAGTCGTCTTATATTCCACCACACTCTGGATATTATTATTATTATTATTATTGACAATGTCTTTTAGAAATCCCCCCAAAAAAATGAATTCATAGAGGCCGGATCCAGACTGTTAGTTGGCCATTTAATAGGTCCATTATTCCTTATCCTTATTGGGAATACATTATTCAAATGATCTCGAACGGGTAGGACACTATGCGGAGTTGCCCCACCCTGTATCCAAATCATATCAAGTTCGGTTTCCAGAAAATTCTGCAAAAGAATATTTTCTGCTTCTGGGATAATTATTTCCAGATAGGTAACTCCAGTTGAAGTATAATCATAAAATATAGGCCCAACAATTTTGTTTCTGAAAATTCCACACTAAACGCTAACAGTTTTTCTTCCTGATTTTTCTATTTGTTTTACCAATTTTTTTCTGTTGTGCTTGTTTTCCCACGACCTTCGATTTTTCCTATTAAAAACTCCTGCCGTAGAAAAGGATGAATCATCAGTCTATAATATTTTAGTAAAAAAATCGGGATCTTTATCCAACTTTTTGAATTATCTGGTGGCAAAAGTTCAGCCTTTTCCTTTTATGAGCCTCTTTTAAAACTTGTACGGGTAAAATTTTGTATGGTCTATAGCTGTTATTTTTTAACGTACGTTGGATTTTGGAACACTTTTACCTAATTAATAGACTGCATTATTTATACTACATTCAGAATTTTCTAAAAAATAATACAATATTTCAAAAAAGTCTATTCGCGAATAAATAAGGATGGGCATACCTCCGAAATAAAGCAATATATCTAGCTGTTCGTCCTGGTTTGTTTGAACTACCCGCTTTTTTTTCTAGTAAAACTGGAGGTATTATTGACATTTCGGTAAATATTTTTGAACGTATTTTCTGATGGTGATGGTCTATATGCTCTTTTTTGCTGTTTATTTTTGTTATCTTTATATATATAATTCTTCTGTCCGTGTGTATGTGACTGAACTCCTCCTAAACGGCTGGACCGATTTTGATGAAATTTGTTGTGTGTGTTCCAGTGGATTCGAGAATGGTTTAGATTCACAATTCAGTCCACTGGAAAATGTTTATGTAATTGTGTGTCCCGATAGTTGGCGCTGCGATCAGATTCAGGAAAATTTTGTACAGGACAACGTCTGTCGGGTCCGCTAGTTTTGTATATAACAAGTAAATATTTGGACTTTTTCTTCCTCACTGTAAACCATTTTGATTATTTCATTAAAGAAATGTAACTTATCAAACATAATAGTTGTCATTTTCATAGCTCACTTTAATAATGTTAACTTTTCCATATTTACAGTAACTAATTTAACTAAGATATTCGACGTTTAATAACTCTAAAACGGTATATGGTAGGAGTACCATATGGTATATTTTTGAAATCAGGAACAAAGGATCATTCCAAAAAGTTAATAATATACAGGGTATCACATTTAAAAAATATATTACTTTTTTTGTATCCCCTGAAATCTGCACACTACTGTATTTCTGATAGCATTTTAACAAAATTCAGTCATAACCACACAACTTTTATTCAAAACTTTTTTTTCTATAGGCAATAATAACGATGATAAGGGTACCCAATTATTTATTTATAATGAATAACCCTGTATTTTTTCAGTAATTTTAGGTAAACAACAAATTTTGCTAAGAATAATTTTCATGGTTTTCTGGTCAATGTCTACTCAATTTTTAGACTAGAAAGATCAAATGTCTAATAGTTTTCCATTTTCAAGGTTGTATTTTCATAAAAATGTAAACTTACTGTGAAACAGTGATTTAAATCAATAAATTGTTTGCATTAAAACTGAGGAACTGACCCTTATGAATAATACCATTCAGGTGAACATAAATTGGATGTGGCTAGCCGTCCGCACATCCATTTATGTTAATCCGTCTTTAGTCATATCTGTTAAACAAAGAAGACAAATCCGTGCGGATGGATGGCTTGTTTAGGATATTACAAGTCCACATATGTGTAGAAACTGGTGAAATAGGCATCCGTAATGTGCGGATGGCTAACCCCGGCCATATACATTTAACATTTGTAACGAAGTGATTATTTTATAGAATTAAAATATGTAACTAGGTGCTATTTGCCTGATTCAAAAGATATTTTAAACATTTTAGTACCGCGCCCTTAATAGTAGTATTGTCAGTTGCTAGTATAATTAATATTTGTAAGATAGGTAGTAGTAATCCATTTGTATAAACAATTCAAATATGCCGAGCTGCAGACAGTACGTAAACAGCGAAACGCGAATCGAGCATATTGTCCCCGGCACTCCTGTGCCCGCACAAAAGTGAAGGACCCCAGATTGAAAGCAAACACTTAGTTTCCGTCTGGCCACTGACCGAAGAACCACGCCGACCAGCATAGTAAGTAATCTCGTTGTGAGTATAGAGGTATGTATTTAAATTTAATTCCGAATTTTTCTAAGTCCGTAAAAGGTGACGTAGTTGCCATATTCCGCGCATGAGTACCGCGTCTCCTCCTACTTCTGCTTTTGGCAGAGTTTAGTAGCTTGAGGATTATTCAGAGAGTCCACAACAGTCGGTTGCTACCGCCAGTACCTTCCAGACGTGCCGACACCGACCGCTCCGTAAATCCAGAGAAGAAGCAGCCCAGGATACGGAAGTAGGTATCAAAGTTTGATAAATAAAGGTTTGGTAAATAAAAAGTATTACTTGGCTGGTGTGTATTTTCCGGACATTGTTTAGAGTTTGTAAAACGCGACCGCCCCATCCGTGGAGTCCGCAAGCGTAAAGCCATATCCGCCTCATACACTTCCGTCCGACGGGAGAGCGGCTGAAGGTTGGAATCATAACCGCGTTATACAGGGTGTCCTCCAGGCTACCTGAGCACGTCATATTCTGCAGGGTGACTTGGAGGTACTATCATTCGTAACCGCGTTATACCGGGTGTCCTCCAGGCTACCTGAGCACGTCATATTCTGCAGGGTGACTTGGAGGTACTAGATTCGGCATATCATAAGTCCGGAACCATAGTAAATAAATAAAAGCCATAGTAAGTCATAGTCATAGTGTGCTTGTATTACCGCTTGCTTCCCCTCCTGGTATCCGTCCGCCGTCTGCTTATGCCGATTCATTATTGCTGGTTACTTTTTTCACTGCTTAATCACCGTGTCGCACCGCTTGTCATCGTTTCATCGTATGAACGCCCGCTTACTGTCCCCGCCCGCCTGTAATTAAGACTGTTTGTAGTATAAGTTGTAAATACCTAACCTAGTAGTGTAAGAACCGTTAGCCGTAGGATAGTTACTAAGATGTATATATAGTGTAAATAATAATTAGTGTGTAGAATAAATGTAAATATATTGAATGAGAGTCGTTTCATTAACTGTAGTGTGTAAGTTACCTTTTCTCGACCCCTGGCTTAGCCGTATCTTCACTGCAGTTGCCCGGCCTCTATCGTCCCGCCGACAGAGTAAAGTGGTGTTTCTGCACTCTAAACAGAAACTGGCGCTCGAGATATCCGTACCGTGAGCACCGCCGTAGTTTTGGGCGTCAAAGTGACACTTCCATTCGTGTGAAGAACGGAAAGTTGCGTCACACATTTCGTAATAGATAACCCTTAATTACAACGTGGTGCTTTTTACTTAGGTCGATATATATGTATATTTCAGCAGCATAACAGTGAGGTGACAAGATGGCTGCGGGGATATAATAGACAATTAGCTCATCGTAGCTAATTATTTTAAACAGTACAATGATATTTTACATAAATTAGTTCATGTTTCATTTTGAATGAAAGTAAACAAATAAATGTTTTATTTGTTGGTATGTAGTATGGGGGCATAAAGCATTCCGCCGGATTTTTTGTAATGCAAGCAAACAACAATTTTTATTCGATAGTGTTATAGAGTATTATAGACTGATAGATATGCTTGTTGACTGTCTGAAAAACCATTCGTTTACTTTCTACAACCCTCATTAAAATTATAATCCCCCCTAACTTCGTTACCAATACATTTAAATATTTTTCCATCAAAATACTTATTTCATTAGTCACTACAATCTACATATTTCCGATACATTTAATAATTTTTATGTAAAACTGAAAACAAACAATTTAAAAAATCCGTTTTATGTTAAATACCTCAAATATTGTAATAATCATTCATTGTTATACGATACAAGGTTTTCTGGATTTAACGTTAAAATATGAAGACACATAGGTCCTACACAATTTTCGTGGGGGACAAACAATGTAAACATCTATAATAAATGTGCTTTATATGTATTGATCTCGACAATTATTTGCAGGAAGAATTATATTAATTAATACGTAAAATTTAAAAAAAATCAGTGTAAGAAGAAAACTGAATGCATATTCAGTCTAATGTCGATGTTTAGTACCAGAAATTTGACATGGTCTAAGTTTAGAAATGACTGCAAACGTAAATCCATTAATTTATAGCTTTTTCCGTTTTATATTGTTTGGAGTTCAATAAATGATCCAGATTTACGTATTAAATTTCAAAGAAAATCTTTAAAGCAAAGGTTATTAACTTTTTACTATTGAGGGTGGGTGAATAAAGCGTGCACCAAATCTGTTCATTATTTAGAACAATAAGCAATTTTCGTTAAACTACTTTTTCCAACTAAAGTTTATTTTAAATAATTTTGAAAAACATTATTTAATACAAAAATGACTGCTTTTAAGCTCTTTTACCTAGAGAGCAAAAATAAAGTATAATTTGAATTTGTACCAAAGTTCGTTATATTTATAAATATTTTGATGGTAAAGCAACGCTTTGGAATATCTTGTTTCCAGTTTCAAACAAACAAATGACAACAGTTTTTACCTCTGCCTTGTAAAGTTTTTATATTCATCAATCATCACGTCTAAAAGAATTCCCACTTGAGAATACTAAATAAAATTTTTAATATCGTTCTAGGCTATTATTTTTCAATAATCATCCTATTTTGATATACTTTAAATGAAAAATAACGCCCTAGGGCGTTATGGATATTCATAACGCCCTAGAGCATTAAAATTTTATAGCGCATTAACATTTTCACTACAACGCACCACAAAACAACATGGTGATGGCGTTATTAACAAACAAAATGTGTTGCATAGTTACTGCGTTTACAAACAATTTTGATTATTACTCTCTTTTAAATGAAATCGTCCTGAACATAATAGATGTCAAATTATTCAATCGTAAATGTCAAAGAATTTTCGAATTAAATAACAGACTACTAGGACCTTAAATGTTGAGGGCACCATGGGTGTTATAGGATAATGACGCCCTCGGTCGATGTGGAGTGGAAATCAGTTGCTTTCGAACCAGCTGTGGCCCGTCTCTCGTAAAGATTGGTCCTAATATCCTCAACGTGGCATCATCTTAACATTAATGCGTCGGCTGAGCTCAACTTTTTAATAATCACATAAAAGGAACTGACAAAGGAGGTTATTAGGACAAATGTCACGAGAGACAGGCCGTAAGTCGTTCGAAAGCAACTGATTTCAACTGCCAACCTCGGTGCGTTATTATCCTTACAACCTTGATAATTAGTTCATATCATATCTATAATTTTCAAAAGCATTTATTAGTTTATTTGCAGAGTTAGTTTACATACCTAATTTATCTGAACATATTTAAAATATTTTTTCGGTTATCTGAAAACAAAAAGTGGTTAGTAACTGAATTACTTTTCAAAACTAGTTTAGGCAGCTTTGGCGTGTTAGTGCGATACTTTTTAACAAGCTTTTTTTAACTTATCTATTATTATAAGTATTATTAATATTTAATTTCTAATTGTGTATGCAGGTATATCATGATAAAATATCTGATGTGGCCAGCACATAACTTTCGTATACCAGTAAATATCATCCTGATAAAAAAAATCATTCTATTTAATTCTTCACTTACCTCAATTAAATTTTAAAAGCGTAGCTTGAAACGTTTCATTAAATTTTTTAAATAATTAATTATCAGCGTCCTTCGATACTGTCAATAATAATTCTTGTCATATATTTTAATAATTTCTTCTTATTGGCATTGACAACTAAATTAGACATATCAAATATCAAACTGCCAAATTTATTCTAACTCCATTTTATGAGGTCAAATGTGTATATAATAATTTCAGTTTATATTGGCTTTATTTAAGTACTTGGAATATATATTCTATTGGGTTGATATAGTAGACAGGATTTATAATCTTTCATCAAGAATATACTTTTTTGTAGTCAAAAAAAAAAAAAAAAATTGGGGCCCATGGACCTCCTTTCAGCTTTTTTTCTCATCACCGAATTTCTCATTGTCTTTGGCCTTTAGAACGTGTACCAAATTTGAAAGCTTAATATCAAAACCTGTAGATTTTATCGCGATACTATAGACATACAGACATTTTTTTCCATAGTTATGTTTTTTCATTATAATTCGTCGTTATTCGTCCAGAAATGCAATAAAAATTTTTAATTTTTTTTTCTCGAAATTGTACCTTTTTTCTTCTGTCATTCATTATGTCTCTTCTGGTGGTACCACATTCACCAAATTCAATGTGTCACCTAACATGTTGTTAAAAATCTTAACTGCCAAATTTGGGAATTTTTCCATTACTATTTTCTGAATTATCGCGGATACACACATACACACCACACATCGACGCACACACACATTCACGCACACACACACGAATAAATAAATGTATACATATCAATTAATTTAATTATATAAAAATACTATTGTTTTTTGTAACTGCCGGCTTTGAAAAATATCAAATATTTCCTCTTCCTGGACTGATAACAATAATCAAATGATCGATTAATCAATTATTATTTTAGCGTTTTATTAAATATTTTTCCCAGCCCTATTATCTACTAGAAATCAAAGTTGTTTTTTTTTGTGTTTGTGGTGAATGACACATCTTGTTTATATTTGCTATAGGTATTTTGAATTTGTTTATTTAGTGGCAAAGATAAAACTAATATACTTTTATCAAGATGTACCCTATAAAAATTTAAATTTTAGATAATTTTGTCCTTGATAATTTTAAAATAATTATGAACTGTTATAGTATAGAAAACAAATTTTCTCACAGTTGAAAACATATGCTAATCAAACCACGCAAGAAAAAATAAACTTAAAATGTTAATGATTCGTCAAACAAGTTGAAACGATATTTTAATGTTAACTTCATATTAACAGTTTATAACAAACAAACCAACACACAACCCAACAAAAATTAGAGAACAAAACTAACACATAATAATTCCATTTAATAGAGTAATATTAGTCGTTTGGATGTTATCATATGCTTTTAAATTAAACAGACCTGTATACAGGGTGGAGCAACAGTGCGTCCGACTTCGATATATCGAGTTCTATGATAGCTAGAAACTTGATTTAAAAACATAAATAAATTAGACAAAAAAGTCTATAACCGGAAATTATTTTTGAATATACAGGGTGAGCCAAGAGGATTCTACAGGGTCAACTAACATTTTTTTAAATAGAATGTCATGCATATCAGAACATTTTTTTGAAACCTCTTTGTGGCCTTCTTCCACACCTATATTGTTATTGACTCACTCCTAACCACTTGGATGTAATGATTTCTTTATTGAAAAAAAATCACTAGTCACAATAATCATCGATTTTAAGAAAAAATATGTTAGTATCAGTTATGAGACATCTGTGTAATGACACAGCCATTTTCACTTTCTAAAAGTATACAGGGTTACCAAAAATAATTTTTAAATTTACAACGATTTGACATGAATTTTCTCAATTTTTTCAAATGGAACAGCCTGTATATTGGACGATGTGATGTAGAATTGAAAAACAAACATTTTTTGTACGTACATCCTCGATTCACCCGTAGTATTGATGAGATTTTTAAAGATACAGGTATGACAGTCGCAGTGGTTCATTCATAGGAAAATAAACTACAACTTTTAGGCAAATCCAAAAGACAAAATTGAAACAAACGAAAAAAAAAACTTTTAACCACAGGAAGGAAAATTAAGGCTCATATTTTTTCGTTTTTATTTTTTCGATTTTTTAAGAGTGGTACAAGGTACAAAAATTATTAAAATATATGACATGAATTATTATAGGACAGTATCGAATGACGCTAATTAATTATTTAAAAATTTGAATTAACCGTTTCAAAGTACGTTCTTAAAATTTAATTGAGGTAAGTGAAGAGTTAAATAGAATGATTTTTTTTAGATCAGGAAGATATATACTGGTATAAGAAAATTATGTGCTGGCCAAATCAGATATTTTGTTATTGATATTGACATTTTTGTAACTAAATTAAACTTTTCAAATGTCAAACTGTTAAATTTATCCTAACCGCATTTTATGAGGCCAAATGTGTAAAATATTTCAGTTTGCATCAGCTTTATTTAAGTACTTGAAAAATATATTTTATTCGCTTGATATAGTAGACACGATTTATAATCTATCTAGAGAATATATTTTTTTGTAAAGTCCAATAAAAAAAAGTTTGGGTCCCGTGGACTCTCTTTCAGCTGGCCAACTTTGCTCATCACCGAATTCTTCATTGTCTTTGACCTTTAGAACAACTGTACCAAATTTTAAAGCTTTGCCTCAAAAACTGTGGCTGCTATCGCGATATTACAGATATGCGGACATATTTTTTTCCATAGAGTTATGTTCTTTCATTATAATTTGTCGAGATTCGTCCAGAAATGCAATAAAATTCACCAAATTTAATGTGTCACCTAAAGTGTTCTTGACAATCTTAGCTGCCAAATTTGTGAAATCTCCCATTAGTATTTTCTGAGTTATCGCGGATACAGACAGACAGACAGAGAGAGAGAGTGGCAGAGAGACAGGAGACATAGAGCTAGAGAGACAAAGAGAGCGAGAAGACACATACACACATGCGCGCGCACACGCACGCACGCACGCACACGCACGCCCACAACGCACGCACACAACGCACGCACACGCGCGCGCACACGCACACGCTCACACACTTTGCAGTTCCTGTACATAAAAAAAAGCAGAAAATATATTAGCTTCATTTTTAGGAACACGCTGCATCAATTTACATGCCTTCCGTTTGGGTTATCTAGGGCACCTTTTGTATTTACAAAAATTTGAAAACCTCTTGCACAGAAACTGGAGTCAAAGGGTTTCTTTTCCGTTATATACCTGGACGATATTCTCATTTTTGGCAAAACTAAATCAGAATGTTTAGTTAACATTAATTGTACAATAGATTTATTAGACAGGCTAGGATTCATAATTAATTATGAGAAGAGTAATCTTATTCCAAGCCAAGAATGCAAATTCTTAGGCTTCGAGTATAACACTGAAATAATGTCCATGTCGTTAGTCGTTACCTAAAAACAAAAAATTATCTATAATAAAAATAATAAATGAAATTAAAAATAAACACAGCGTAAGAATTAGGGATTTGGCGAAAGTCATCGGTGTTTTAGTGGCAGCTTGTCCAGCGGTTGCGTATGGATGGGTTCACATTAAACAATTAGAACACAACAAATTTAATAATGGGGATTACCAACAAAATGTGCAAATATCTTCTGCCGCGAAGGAAGATTTTCAATGGTGGCTAAAAAATATCATTACAAGCTCAAATTCATTTAAATTAGTTAACTATAAATTGGAAATTTACTCTGATCATCCCTCACGGGGTGGGGTGTAATATGCAATGATCAAGCAACTCATGGTCATTGGGATGAGTCATCTGCATATTACCATATTAACTATCTAGAATTACCTGCAGCATTTAATGGGCTGAAATGTTTTGCAAAAAATGAGAGCAACTTTAAAATTTTTTTAAGAATAGATAATACCACTACGATAGCGTGGGTGGGGTCCAATATCCAAAATTGAATAACTTGTCTAGGCAGATATGGGAGCGGTGTGAAAATAGGAATTTACTTATTTTTACCTCTTATGTTAAATCATGAGACAATTTTAAAGCAGAAGAACATGTTTCTACAGAGTATTGTAATTGTTTGCTTACAAAAAGGTTATTAATGAATTAGGAACCCCCGATATTGAATTATTTGCTTCTAAAGTGAATAGGAAATGTAATAAGTACGTTTCATGGTTTAGGGATCCAGAATCTATTGCGGTGGATGCGTTCACCCTAAATCGGTCTAAACTAAATTTCTACGCATTTCCGCCTGTTTTAATGATGTCGAAGCTTTTAAATAAAATTCTTGTGGATAAAGCGGACGGTATAATGGTAGTCCCCACATGGGAAACTCAACCGTGGTTTTTTCTGTTTAAGAAAATGATGTCTTCCAAACTAGTAATTTTGCCACCAAATAAATCATTACTTCTCTCTCCTTTTAGAGAAAAACATCCTCAGTGGAAAACCCTTACCTTGGGTGTAGCGAGATTGTCAGGCAAGCTTTTCTAAGGAAAGGAGTCCCAATTGACGTTGTTCCGATAATGTTAGATTCATTAAGCCCCAATACCCTAAAACAATACAATACTACCTTATCAAAATGTGTGGACGTTCTGTAAGACGTTAGAAAATATCTACAACCCAAGATGGCAACAGGTACTGACATTTTTAAATCATCAATATTTAAATGGGGCGAAATACTCAAGAATGAGCACACACAGGTCGGCTTTAAACCTGATATGTCCACAAAAGAAATTGAGGACTTCCTAAAAAGATACCTTAAAGGCGTTTTTAAAAATCGACCGGCATATCCCAGATATGACTATATTTGGAACCCTCAACCAGTTCTTTTATATCTAGAAGAACTACATCATTTGGAGTCCTTATACTTAGAAAAGGTTACCGTCAAATTATCACTATTGCTTGCTCTAGTTTCCGCACAAAGAGTTCGAACTCTAGCCAAGATTAAAATCTCTAAAAGAATGTGATAACAAAATTGTTATATATTGCTGCACTTCTTGGGTAACTGGATGGCAAAATAAACTATAGTAAAACTACAAAATATTTTTATAATAAACTTCATAAACACAGAGAACCTCATAAAACACAAAACGTAATCTAAAAAACGACCTTGTTCCAAATCCTCCGACAGACGACAACCAACATCCGAATGACCAACCTTACTCAGTTAAAAGTAACTAATATTGGCGCGAAATAATTTGAATTTGAATTAGTCTACTACAGTTCGTCCATCCTGATAAAGATTGTCCTCAATCGTGCATATGGTGGTTATTTAAATGATTTAAATCTTGTACAAAACATACCTCAAAAGTCATAACGTAAATAAGGTAAGTATCTGGGTTAAGTATCGTACACATAGCATAAGTCAACTGTTCATAAGGACCTTAAGATAAATACATAAAAGATCTTAAAGTACAAATAATATTCATAATAATAACATAAGTGGTAACGTGCTTAATAAACATAAGTAGGAATAAGCTTTACCCAAAATCTGACACATAATAATGAATTAACATAAATCAGGCATAAACTGAATTAAAACACAACATATTGAGAAATTATCGAGTCAACGAATAAATTTTGTCATTCAAGGTAAATAAGTAATAATAGAATAAGTATAGCAGTATAGAAATAATTGTTAAAATTAGTTAAAGTTTAATTGGGGGGTTAAATCATCTCTATGCCAAGGTTTCATTCTCGATGGTGACATTACACCCTCATAAGGAGTCTGTGTAACTTGAAATCCTTCTATATCGGTTACTATATATCTATCATAATCTAAAACAGCTTTTACAACGTAGGGTCCTCGGTATTTAGGAATAAGTTTCTTATTGTTTCCTGGGCTAACATCTATATTTTTTACCATGACATAATCGCCAACTTGGTACTTGTGAGAATCTTTATGCTTTGAGTCATAATATGATTTGTTATAATCTTGCAATTTAATAATATTCTGCGAAGCCTTCTGTCTGATTAAATTTAAATCTCTAGGTTCTGGGTTTTGACTGTCTAAATACAAACGTAAGTTATCTTGTACATGTCCTCTTTGATGTACTCCAAATAGTAACATACTAGGGCTTTCACCAGTCGAACGATTTATAGTATTATTTATAGAAAATTCTACCTTAGTTAAGATTTTGTCCCACTTACTAGGATCGTCAGATAATTTCGAACACATTGAATTAATTGATTTATTTATAACCTCTATTTGACCGTTAGCTTGTGCCATACCTGTGGCAATAAGTGTATGTTCGATATTTTGATCTTCTAAGAAGTTTTTAAAGTCATACGACGTAAAACATGAACCTCGATCAGATATTATCCGAATGGGTTTGCTATAATATTCAAAATAAGTATTTAAATGCTTAATGACTTGTTTAGTATCAGTTGAACAACATGGATATATTTTGAGAAATTTGGAAAATGCGTCAATAACTGCAAATATATATTTATGTCTAAATTGTGTCTTCTCTAGTGGCCCATAATGGTCCACATGCAAAGTAACAAAAGGTAAATTTCCTTTAGGTAAATTGTGTAGGAAACCTTCAACTTTTCCGGTAGTTGGTGAGTAACTAATACATTTCAAACAATTTGAAATGTAATTCTTAATTTTTTCTTTCAGATTTGGAAACCAATAAGTCCTCAAGATCAATTCATAAGTTTTATTAACACCAGTGTGTCCAACATCATCATGGTAAGTTTGAATTACATTATATTCCATACTTTTCGGTACTACAAATAATAGCTTATTTTTTTGTTTTCGGTATACCAGTCCGTTCCTTAATTCGTAAAATTTACTTTCAGTTTGCTCTAGGGAATTTCTTATTTCACAAATAACTTCATCTTGGTCTTGCTTTATGCTTAGACTTCGTTCAAATGTATTATCCTCCAAAATTAAAATAGAACATCTACTTAAAGCATCTGCATGACGCATTTGTTTATTCGACCGATGTTCGATTGTGTAAGAATAATTTTGTAATTCTAAAGACCATCTAAGTATTCGCGGGTTTATTTCCTTTTTTTGAAGTGCCAATTTAATGCTGTTGCAATCTGTAATTATTTTAAATTCTATACCCTGTAAATATATACGAAACCGCTGTAATGAATAGTAAATAACAAGCATTTCTAATTCATAACTATGGTATTTTGCTTCCGTTTGAGTTGTCCTTCTACTAAAATAAAATACTGGATGAAACCGTCCATCTTTCTGCTTTTGCATTAGGATACTTCCAAATCCATAAGAGGAAGCATCACAGTGTAACTGGGTTTCTGCTTGCGGGTTGTACACAGCTAAAATAGGTCTTTTTACCAATAATATTTTGAGAGTCTCATATGCAGTTATTTCTTCCTCACCAAATTTAAAAACAATATCTTTCCTTAAAAGATTATGCAGTGGTTTGGCAATTAACGCGAAGTCTTTTTATAAATCGACGAAAATATGAGGTTAGGCCTAAAAATCTCTGAACATCTTTGAAACTTTTGGGTACAGGAAATTCAGTAACTGCTTCAATATTTGAGGCATTTGGCTTAATGCCATTTTCATTTATAGTATACCCGAGAAAGTCAATTTCAGATTTTAAAAACGAACATTTATCCAAGCGTAAATTTAACATGTTTCTTGTTACTAAATCAAGAACTTTATTTAAAATTTCTAAATTTTCATCCACATGTTCAGTAGATATAAGTAAATCGTCAATGTAAATGCAAATTTTACCTTCATCGATTAAATCTTTAAAAATCAAATTAATATACCGCATAAAGACTGCAGGGCTATTTTTTAGGCCAAATGGCATTTTTAAATATTCAAATTGTCCGTTGTGTGTGATAAATGAAGTTAACTTTACAGATTCTCCTGCAATAGCAACATGATGAAATGCATTCTTTAAATCCAATTTAGTGAAATATTTTTTATCACGCATTTTATCTAATTGATCATCAATTAATGGTAACGGGAAATTGTCTCGTAAAGTAATTTTATTAAGTTCGCGATAATCTACACATAATCTCAAGCCAGAAGGTTTTTTCTTAACTAAAATAATTGGTGAACTGTATTCTGACGTACTTTTCCTAATTATACCTTGACCTAATAAATCCTCTATTATTTTATTAACTTCGTTCTTTTCATAAAATGATAAACGACGTGGTCTAAAAAAAAAGGTGCATATCCCGCTTTAATATTAATTTTCATCTCAAAATTCGTTTCTGGTTTCTTTGGTTTTTTAGTATTCAAATAGTTCTTTGAAACATTTTCAATAAGTTGCATCCTAGTGTCATTGTCAATGTTAGGGTTAATGTCAAGTTCAAGTTCATTCAAGTCATTTATTAAATTAATCGAAAATATATCATTTTCTAAATTTTCTCTATCTTTACTTAACTTTTCATTATTTTCAATGGTAATGGTATCTCCAAAAATGAATTTCAATTTGTTCGTTGACATAAAATCTCTACCTAGTAAACTAGTATATTTCATTGTTCCTTCAGGTACAACAAAGAATGATATATTTATTTCAGTATTGCAAAGTTTTATAACTGTGTTAAATCTACCAATGACATTTAGTTTTGAATCATTTATGCCTTGAAAAGATTGACTACCATTAAAATTTTCAATCAAATCAAAAGGAATTAAACTTTCTACAATTAATGAAATCGGACTACCTGTATCAAGAATTGGGGTAATGCTTATATTTTTGTCTTTTATTTCCAGGTCCACTTTAACACAATATGGATTTGATGGTATAGGCTTGTCTTCGTACTCCACACTAGAAACTACGTTGTTTACTGCACTGGAATTATTCTCTGGAATCTCAGAAGATGGTCTTCTTGTATTGTTTGGACAGTCCTTGCGTTGGTGTTGGAGAGAACCACACATAAAACAGGAACCTGGTAGTCGCCTTGGCTTCGGGCAGTCACCAACAATATGTCCATGCAAACCACAATTAAAACACATAACTTCATTAAACCTCTTCTTATTTCCCTGGTTTGAACTTTGTTTTTGAGCCTGGGTATTACCTGAGTTACTGGTTGATTGCTGTCGAGGTTGACTTCTAAACCTTTCTTGTCTTTCAGAGTGAAATTTTTCATAGAATAAAATGTCTTTAAAAAGTTCGTCTTCATCTTCATAAAGTTTACTAGCTATTCTCTCTGCACATTTTTCTGACTGTAGACCAACTGCTACTTGCTCCCTTATTTCATCTAATTTTAATCCTAATTTCTTACATAGTCTCACCTTGTCATGAAAATATAATCCTACGTCCTCTTTTGGTAACTGAACTCTTTTCTCCATTTCTTTCCATTTGGATGACAAGCTGGTATCTAGCACAAATGTGCGTGTAAAGGCGGTTTTGAACGAATTATAATTCACTAATTCTTTTTTTCTTTGATCATACCATGACTTTGCTGCACCGCTTAAATGAGTACGGGCTGTTTCTAACACAAATGCTTGTGGCCAATTGTGTAACAATGCTGCACTATCCAAAGATTCTAACCACTCTCGAGAACATGAGACATCTCCATTAAAGTCACTAATAGTTTTAGAAAAGTCTGGCATAACATTGTAATTCTGTTGGTTCTGGGTCTGTTTACTTAACAACTGTATCAATGTAGAGTTTTGTTGCAAAAGGGCATTAACGGTAGCGAAAATATCATTTGCATTACTTGGCGTCACATTTTGGCCTTGACTATTTTGTCCTAATGGCGGATGATTTACCGGCATTGTCTGATGAGATATAGTTTGCTGCTGCTCATTCACTTTATAAAGTCTTTTATCAATTATCACGGATTCATCATCTGAATCTTTCATATTTTGTTGTGCGTAAAAATCAGATTGAAATCTGTCGAAATCGTTGCGACCATAGCTCATGTCGACAAATGTTTTCCTGAAATCACTCTTTTCAGGCGAATACCACTTCTGAGAACTGTTGCACTTCTTGGGTAACTGGATGGCAAAATAAACTATAGTAAAACTACAAAATATTTTTATAATAAACTTCATAAACACAGAGAACCTCATAAAACACAAAACGTAATCTAAAAAACGACCTTGTTCCAAATCCTCCGACAGACGACAACCAACATCCGAATGACCAACCTTACTCAGTTAAAAGTAACTAATATTGGCGCGAAATAATTTGAATTTGAATTAGTCTACTACAATATGTATATTTCTGACATTTTAAAAATTTCAGATCCGAGCAGAAAGCAACCAACTTTAACATTTCCTTTCTTTAAGGAGAGACTTAATTTCTGTGTAGAAATTACAATTCTTTTTATCTTGAAAGAACTAAAAATCTTAGGCAGTCAGGTAATGATTATTTATTGTTGACTTTCAAAAAACCCCATAGAAAAGCATCATCGCAGTCCATAAGTAGATGGATCAAAAATGGGTTACAGTATAGTGGGATAAACATATCTCTTTTTAAGGCCCATAGTACTAGACATGCTTCCACCTCGGCAGCATTTAGGGAGGGAGCAAATATAGAAACAATCAGAAATGCAACAGGACGGGCAGATAAATCCAATGTATTCTTGAAATTTTATAACAAACCGGTACAGGAGGAAACCTCCTTAGCTGAATTTCCAGTTAAGTTAGATTAAAGTTTTTCTTTTTATGTTTTATTCAACAATTTTTTCTTTTCTGCTTAGCAGTCATGTTACTATTTATATGTACACACTTATATGTACAGCTACATAGGTACGTCTTTATTATTTACATTTATATTAATAATAAACTTATATTCTTCAGCAATCGTGTTATATATTACACAACTTTGAACATCTACAACATGTGAAATATGAGAAATGTGATTGAATTATAATTAAGGATTAAACGACTTACCTTTAAGGAAGTTCAATCTTAATTATATGAAATCACATTTCGAAATATTTCACTACCCACCCTCCCATTAGATAATCCCTACACTTTTGATATGCTAACATTAAAAAACTAGTAAAGTGATGTATGGAGCGCTATGTGTGGGAGATATGGGGTGGCACTAAAAATCTTTGAAGTGTGGCGTCTGGTTAACAAATGGAATAACTACAACATGTGAAATATTTCGAAATGTGATTTCGTATAATTAAAATTTGAACTTCCTTAAAGGTTAGTCATTTAATCTTCAATTATGTGTTTAACAGTGGGTGCCTGTGTTAGAACCTGTCTATTTATGTGATTTTAGATACTTAACAAGTACTGGGCCTGATTCAGTAATTTTAGTTAGGGTGGCCACGTAAATAAAAAGTTCATGTTTGCTCAAATATATACGGACATTTGGTACGTAACTCATATGGATTATAATAAGCGCAGTGCATCAAAACTTTTGGAATTAGTAAACAAAAAAATATTACCAAAATTACTTATAAAGAGTACATCGGCAGCATCCTACAGCAACTTAAAATTCAAATGAATCAAATATAAATGTCATCTATAGTGTTGTACTCGTCTACCAAATCTGAATGAAAACAGACTTGAAAATATTGCAGAAAAACCATTTCCGATGTCCCCCGAAGAAACTCTAAAACACATAAATGTCCAACAAAACCAAAACGAAAAAATACAAGTTCTTTAATTTTCATCCCTTAAATTTTTTTTTCAAAATTAGGAATCACCCTGTATAATACAGAATCATTTACAGTGTATCGCAGGTTTCATGGAGCCACTCTTGTATCTCAAAAACTACTAATGCGATCTTATTGGGTGGTTGATCACTGCTCCAAAGTCGAAATTATCAACAGTAAAAGCACAAGAGCTTTTTTTTATCGGATAAATTTCTCTTTGTAACGAAATAATTTTGCCAATCAGTAATTTTATAAAAAAAAAACTGACTTGAAAAAATCGCGAGACCGCAGGTCGAGCGTTTTTGTCAAATGTCAGTTTTTCGAACAAAATTACTGATTGGCAAAATTTTCAGTTAAAAAGAAATTTATCCATAAAAAGAAAAGCTCGAGTGTTTTTTGGCAAGATAAATTAACGACAGAATATGTGATATGTGAACGAACAACAACAATAATTATCTTTATTTATACAATTATTATTTAAAGGAACAGTTATTAAAAATATTGACGATTTCGTGTTTTTTTGTGGATTGCGGAATTGATTTTTCTATGTTTTTGCAATTTGTTCAGTCGAAATTTTCCCAAAACGACTCATATTGTACAGTATAGTTTCAACAATACTTAAAAATAATAGCTGACAGGACAGATTTTAAAGTGACGTGCGACTACTAGATGTACTTTGATTTTGAGGAACAAGCATTTTTATCGGTGATAAAAAACGATGCACCTTTTTTATCGCTGTCAAAGTGACAAAAATGTGCTGTCAGATAGACTTTTTCATATAGGAGTTAATTTATCATAGTAAAATTTGAGAATCGTCAATGGCGTAGTTTTATAGATACAAACATTGGGGTGAATTTTCCCAAAATTTATATTAACAATTTTTTTTAGAAAAACCTAATCAGATATTCTTAATCAACTTTAAAAACCCCTTTGTGCAAGATTACTTGTAATCAATCCCAATGAAATTTCATACACTTTTAATATCTATAAATTGTCACCTCTTGGATACATGAAGAACATATTTGTGACTTTCTGTTTGATCGGAAATAACATTAACTTTTTTTTTCAAAATAGCAACTCCAACTTTTTTTTTCGATATATTGATAGAGAAAACAGTTGCTTGTGTGACCGTTCTTGAACTTTATAATCGGATAAAATTGACTCACTAGGAGCCGATTTTGCTTTTACCCATTGAAGGCCATGAAACCCATGAAACAGACTCCTAAAAAAAATGTTTGTACAAGTTGGCCGTGGAATAAATCTAAAACGTTACACAGCATATTTTCAAAGGAAACTCAGCTTCAAATATCGTATTTTACCGTCGATTGTATCTGACAAATTGTACGATATTTTTGAAACATCCCTGTAAAAAGTGTCATTTTAAATTTAATTTTCTGATGGCAACAACCATATTTCTTGTATAATTTTGAAGATGGACAAGCAAACTTGCAGAAATAGAGACTTTTAAAGTTGTAGATACTAAAAATATTCTAGACATATCATTCCTTCGTTCTTCATAATAATGTCAAAAGATGACAATTTATAGGTACCAAAAGTGTATGATATTTCACTGAGATCGGTTAAAAAACAAGGAAGTTATAGGCTTGTGCCTTGTTTGAGATTCTCCCGGTATATTTATGCCTAAAATTGAGCTTCAATTATTAAGTGGCACAGTTTTAGGATACTCTATTTCATCTCCAAAAAATTTGTCAACCGGGCGGATAATGAGTAACTAGTTCTGTGTATTTTATTCAGATGCAGTCTACTAAATATTCTAGGGCACATTATTGTACGTATTCCACGGATCAAATCCCAGTATGAATTTCATGACAATGTCTCTAGGCTTGAAGGAACTGTCGACCTGGTTTCCATAATGTCTGTGTAATTGCTTGAAAAATGAGAACTCAGGCCCAGAGAATAGTTCAAATAATTGGAAATATCTTAGGATTTTCAAAGGGTAGAAAAGAGTCCTTAAAATGCTCGCTCGCATTTGGGTTACAGTTCACAATACCATTGTTCTTGTTAGGCCATGGAGAGATCAGACAAGTTATGCTTCGTTATAAGGCTTTATATGGAAATACCTCTGCAGGTCTCTTTGTACGAGTTCTTTCATAAGAAAGATAGAAAGCAATGTATGTATGTATTTAATTTATAATCAAGGTATTTTAAAGAGGATGATTTGATTATATTATTACATTTATTGTATTTTAGATAATAATTTTTTTTCACATACAATGTTTTAAACAGCTGATTTTTTTATTATATAATTTCTTTATAAGTAGAAATCGACAGGTAGCGATAAATGACGTCAATTCAAAAGTTGACGCTAGGTGATATGTCACCGCGTAAATATGTTCATGTATCAAATATTTAGGTATTTATTTGTGTGTCGTGTATTTATATTCTTTTATTGTTTATTTTAAATTTATGTAGATTTTCTTTTAACTATCGTGTCAAACTATGATTAATCTGCCTGCAGAAGTTTTTAAGATAATGACTACGAATATTTTATATGCTTGTAATGTATATTAGTATTATTTTTTTTATTTATTTATAAACATTATCTGACGTGACAAATGTAAGTTACGCTCCATGTAACAACCGTTTTGTTTTTAAAAACAATTCTCAAAATTGAACAGACGAACTTTCATAAATGTGAGTACAACATGTACTGTCAATTTGAATGTATAATCTAGACTGGATATAAAAGCAAGAATAAAATATGAATAAGATAAATGCAAAAATGCATTGTTAGGCACTGATGCTTCTTGCTGTCTTCTGCGTGGGCAGAGGGCTCACATAACTTGTACTTAATTGTATCTTAAATGGTAAATAAAGATTATTATTATAGAGTATATAGTATGGGACAGTGGTCATAAACTTGACAGCCAAAGCGAATCAGCTTATATCTATCTATGCGTTCGCATTGCTATTGGCCACTCGACAATAACTAGCATCCTGTCCACATGATGGCCAGTAAGTAACTGTTTTTATAGCTGCAAGTTATCAAATTGCCTGACAAAAACATTTGATTTTTTGCCATTTTTATAAAGATAACTGATTTATTGCATAGTACATAAGAATATTTTATCATTCCATATTGTTTGGCAATGCTTCATTAGGTATTTACAATATAATATTATATCTATAAGTTGCAGATTTAACTGAATATGTTACCATACATATCGGGTTGTAAATCTAAATTTAATGAAAGAGATTTTGATCGTATGGCCTAACTCGTCTTAAAATTGGATTTTACGAAATATTATATGTAGGTATGAAAGCTACTAATATCGGTAGCCAAAACTGTACTTTACTGTTTAATACCGTTTTCTTTATCCACCGATGATTTATTATATAATCCTTCAATGTTAAGTTTTGTCAGTTTTATGCTTTGTTGCGAATTTTCGCGCGTTTCTTGATTTTTTAAAACTTTACTTAGGAAAGATATGAATTTCTATTTGTTCGCTAACAAAGACTGCTTTGCTATCATACAGAGGGAAAATAAATACTGTCGTCAAAGGTCCATATAGATAATGAATTGAATATATAGGGTGAGACAATAGTGCGTCCGACCTCAATATGTCAAGTTCTATGATAGCTAGAAACTTGATTTAAAAACATAAATAACCTAGACAAAAAAAGTCTATAACCGGAAATTATTTTCGAATATACAGGGTGTGCCAAGACGATTCTACAGGGTCAACTAACATTTTTTTAGATGGAATGCCATGTATATCAGAACATTTTTTGAAACCTCTTCGTGTCCTCCTTTCACTCCTGTATTATTATTGACTTTCTCCCAGCCATTTGGATGTAATGATTTTTTTTTTTGTTTAAATTATACCATTTACACGTGTATATTAAAAATATCACTACAATCACAACTCTCGATTTTGCAGTTATTGTTCAATAAATCGAAAATGGTTACAAATAGCCATAGGGATGTACATAAAAAAATGTTCGTTTTTCAATTCTGCATCACATCGTCCAAAAATATACAGGGTGTTCCATTTGGAAAAATTGAAAAAATTCAGTTCAAATAATTGTAAATTTAAAAATTATTTTTGGCTACCCTGTATACTTTTAGGAAGTGAAAATGGATGAGTGTCATCACACAGATGTCTCATAACTGGTAGTAACATATTTTTTTCTTAAAATCGATAGTTGTGATTTTAGTGATATTTTTAATATACACGTGTAAATGGTATAATTTCAAAAAAAAAAAAAAATTATTACATCCAAGTGGTTGGGAAAAGTCAATAATAATACAGGAGTGAAAGGAAGCCACAAAGAGGTGTCAAAAAATGTTCTCATATACATGGCATTCCATTTAAAAACATGTTAGTTGACCCTGTAGAATCGTTTTGGCTCACCCTATATATTCGAAATTAATTTCCGGCTATAGACTTTTTTGTTTATTTATGTTTTTAAATCAAGTTTCTAGCTATCATAGAACTCGACATATCAAACTCGGATGCACTATTGCCCCACCCTGTATATATAAAATTACCAAAAATAACGGCTTTTTTATGGAGTATCTCTATATGAAGTATTTTTTTAAATACAATCACATAGGTATATAAATTAAAATAGTAGTTATCATTGTTTAGTTTATGTCGCATGTAAGATAAGGAAAATGTTATCGTTTCTGTGGGTTACTGTTTTATTGTGGTTATAAAAGCCTTATGAATGCAGATTGCGATCACTATCAATTGCGGTTCTGATTGCGATCGAAAATGCAAGGTAAAATGATGTATAAAATATTGCTAATTTTACTTGGAATATAAATCCTACTTTCACCGTACGCAATCGGCAATTAGCATCAATAAATATCACATTATTAATAATATATAGTAAATACAATGACTATGATTAAAATTAAATGTTAGTATTTGTGCATGCACTGTATTCATCGAGCATGGAAAACACATTTCAACAGCCGAACATATCTGAGCGATAACTTCAAACTCACCAAATCTGAATTTAATTGTGTGTAAGCAGGCATTCAAAAATATATTCTACCTCAGTTTAAAGTAGTGGTCTGAAGCAGGAAGAAAAAAGAAAACTCTTCTTAAGAAGAACCAAAACGGGTTGAATAGTGAATTTGTTGTTGGTCTCGACCACACAGAAGTATCTACTTCGTCTGGATCCAAACGGGATAGGCATTGCCAGGATTATCAGGAATCATCGAAGAAGACAAAAAAAAAAACGGAAGCAACAAAACTGAATCTGGCGTAGATCAAGACATATAACACCTTGATAGCGATGGCATCCCGACAGAACTATTTAAGCATGGCGGACAAGATGTAATCAAATCGATGTATGATATTATTTATTAAATTTGGACCAAGGAACAAAAGCCAGAAGAATGAAGTTTAGGACTGATACGTCCACTACATAAAAAAGGAAACCAGCTGGCCTGTGAAAACTACAAGGGAATAACCCTTCTTATCTAAACTTAATTTTTTCAAACATCTTAAATGAGAGACTAAAACCATTTGCGAAGTCCGCCTTGGAGAATATCAGGCAGGTTTCAGACCTGATAGGCCAGTGAATAGAGACGTGAAAACTAAAAAATTTAACATTAATTCTAACATTTTTGAAACTTTGTCATCTGTTGAAGTACCAATCAAAAGAAAACTATAAAATTTTGCAACTCGATTCAAGGTCGGCAACATTGTTAAAATCGCGAAAAATTAAATTAAGCAATATCTCGACAAACAAAAATGTACCACCGCTGCAAATTTGATATAATTTGTATTACAGTATTCAAAATATAAAGGTAAATTTGCAACACCTGATGACCCGGGCAAAATAATTAATTATCAATAAGTAACATTTTTGCACCAAATTTTGGAAACATAATATTAACATGCTTGCAAAACTACAGTGTACTTGCTAAAATCGCCTTACATGTAAGTGTAAGTTTACAACTCTATCCGATGGCGGCGTGGTACATTTTTTACAATTTACAACTTGTAGAGTATCATTTACCTAAAATAGATTCCTAAAAATAATAACATATGTACAGGTGGATTGCAAATGATCGCATTCGTAACTGAAATGCGTTCTCCATTTTGCAGCAATCCCAGACGTCGGCAGATTGATAAAATTTGCAACAAATAATTTGTTGCAAAATTTTTACTATCAAAATAAAATTAATATCACTGCAAATTTTACATCGAACTCTATAAACGTTATTAAATGTTCATAGTCCTGTAAGGCGATTTTAGCAGGAACACTGTAGTTTTGCAAGAATGTTAATAATATGTTTGAAATATTTGATGCAAAAATGTTAATTATTGATAATTAATTATTATGCTCGGGTCATAAGGTGCTGCAAATGTAGCTTTATATTTTGATTATTGTAATACAAATTCTATCAAATTTGCAGCGGTGTTACATTTTTGTTCGTCGAGATATTGCTTAATTTAATTTTTCGCGATTTTAACAATGTTGCCGACCTTGAATCGAGTTGCAAAATTTTATAGTTTTCTTTTGGTTGGTACTTCAACAGATGACAAAGTTTCAAAAATGTTAGAATTAATGTTAAATTTTTTCCCTATTCACTGGCCTATGACTGATTACCTAACAGTCAAATATTTACCCTGCGCCAAATCCTCTAGAAGGCTCGAGAATTCAATTTCGACAGAGAATCTGATTACTGCTTTTAGAGCCTCGTCGTCGATAACATCCAGAAGTCAAAACTGATTGTAGCAAAAAATGGGTTATGGACCCCGGAAAAATTAATTTGCATGATAAAAATGAACATGGCTAAAGTCACGGCTGTCACCCAGAGGACATATCGCAACCGTTTGATACACATAGTGCTAAGATAGAGACAAGCGCTAGCGTGTAATATAGCCTTAGAAAAAGGCATTTGAGATGCAAACCTGGAAATTACAGGAACCATCTTTAATATGTTAGTCCAGATAATAGTTTACGCGGACAACGTTGACATAATAACAAGAACTACAAGATAAGATAAGGCAAGAAGTGAATATTGGACTGCATGTAAACGAAATTAAGACAAAATGCATGCCGACAACGTCGCACACAAGAGCTAGATATGTAGGACAGAACATAACCATCAATAAGTATAATTTCGAAACATTCAGGGAATTTATCTATCTGGCCATACTGATCATCCCTAATATCAACATATCGGAAGAAACCAAAAGAGGCATAGTAATGGCCAATAAGTGTTTATTTATTTATTTAAAGGGTATTTTTTATGTGAGTTAAGGGATTATAAAAATTTAGACCCATACAATCCTATATCATAAGAAACCTTAGGAAGTCAGCTTTTTACAAAAATTGACAAAAATTACTTTTCGCAAAAGTGGATCAACCTGTATATCATATGAAGAACTGTGTTAAAATTAGTATTTATTATATTATTTAACACATAGAAAACCAGTTATATTAAAAACTAACCTAATATCATGACTGGTTACTTCACAGTAAGTTTTCTAAATTAATTATTTTATGACCTTAAATGGCAGGTATCTAATGAAGCATTGGATTAAAACTTGATTACATATCATCAATCATCATAAAATAAGGAATCGAAATTTGTAAAAATATACAGGGTGTCACATTTAAAAACCATAATTTTCGTATGTAGGTATCTTATTTAGTGATCACCGTGTACATTATTTTATTTTGTGCACCTTAATTAGCTACACATTTTCTCTATATAATTTTTTTTGTAAAACTTATAATAAACCCGACAAAGAGCTTTTCTACGGCGTTGAGACACATTGTATACTGTAGTTAGGTACAAGACCGAAAAATATGAGAAAAATGTGTTTGAAAAGAGAAACAGAAAACCTCTTTATAATGACTATACAGTTACTTCCTATTATCGTTGGAAAAATGTTTTTCATTTTCTATACTAAGAAAACCATGACCACCCGATATTTATACCGGAATTAACATTCAGAAAACGCTATACACGCGCAGATCATCAATACTGCTGCAAGCAGTATGTGTTTTACTCTTTTTTTTTACCCACATTTTATCAATAATTCTCCAGTCAACAGCATGGAAAATTAAAGTTTAAAAGCAGACACGAAAAACGTGACAAAAATTACAAACCAAGCCATCTAGAGCGTCAGGGAAGTTGTAAAAGGCGTTGGCCAATGAAACTTCCAGTTTGTACATGGCATAATATACTTACAAGGCGGAAGTGGATATGACTCTGTCCTTACCTGAAACAATAAAAGGATTGTTAAGTAGTCATTATTTTACATTTTCTGATGTTTTAGAACTGATTTCATAAATATTTTTATAGTCTGTAACTGTTAAATGTTTATATTTTCATAATAAAAAAGCAATGTTTGTTTTTTTATATACTTTGAACTGTGAAAACATATTTTTTTGTTCATTAGCCTCTGATGAGAATAATTAAAGAATTGATTTTATTTAATGTTGGCTTTGTGTAAAAAAAATCAAAAAAGAAAAATATTAGTACACGTCATTCACATAAAATCAAAATGAAATATCTATTGCAATTAGTAAAATACATATTTGAATGTAAATTAATTCGAATTATAATTATTTCGATAGGTTATTAATAAGCCTGGCTAAGCGATGGTCGATTCAGGGTCGGGCGCAATACCAATGCCATCGCGCGCTTGTTTACGATGACGGTGACACGACACACTTCAGTTGTTGTCTGTCGGTCGATGCATAGAGTACTAATAAATAATAAATAATGTTGAGCGTAAAGAGTAGAAAACGACCGTACGCTGATAAAGTGAATAAATTTATCGGTAAATTTCCGGATTTATTCTATGATGGATGTAAAATAATTTGTAAAGTTTGTGATCAAGACTTAATGTGCTGGAATAAATACGGCTGCAAAATTCATGTCAATAGTAACCGGCATAAAAATAAAAATAATGGCGTGTCTTCTTTGGAACCTCAGTTTATGTTTGATTTACTGTTAATGTTGATTGCCTATGATGTTCCCCTGCGCATATTGGATAAACCAGCATTTCGGGAGTTCTGGAATAAATACAATCCGCAGGAGAATTTACCAAGTCGTTCATCGTTACGTAGATATGTACCAAGTGTTCGTGAAGACATTGTAAAAGGATTAAATGTGCATTAAAAAATACACGGCTGTGGTTATGTGTTGACGAGATGACAGATTGTAAACAAAATTCTATTTTAAATGTTATAGTACGTGTACTCGACCCTGTTAAACCAACATTTCCACTTTTACTAGCTAACAAAAGACTAACTGCGTGTACTGGCGAAACAATTACGCGGGTGGTGTTGGAGACTCGAAAAATTTGAACTGTCAACAAGTCAAGTGTTGGTGTTTGTGACCGACGGTACTGCGACAATGCGTTTGGTGGGCCGTTTTCTTCAAAGAGACGATTGTAGGTTTTTACATGTTACGTGTAAAGTGCATGCGTTCCATCTTGTAGCAGAAACGATTCGAAAAAGTTTTCTAGAGGTAGATGCATTAATAGCAAATACAAAAAAAGTATTTCTCAAATCTCCTAAACGGCTTCGAGCATTTCACACACTGTGTCCTGGTATTCCGGAACCACCAGAGCCAATTCTTACACGTTGGGGAACGTGGTTGAAGGCAGCTTTTTATTATGCTGAATATTTTCAACAAATAAAAGCTGTGATACTACAGTTCAACACTAACGAGGTGCTGCAGCTATTAAGGAAAGCCAGACAAGTTTACAAGATGTTTCCCTTGAAACAGATTTAAAAACTATTTATAACAATTATAGAGGACTACACGACACAATAGAAAAATTGCAAAATACTTCGTTGTCGTTAGTGGAATCGCTGCAAATAGTGGACGACGTAAATACACAGCTACAGACTATAAATGACGCAAAAAATAAGCCCGTTATTGAAAAATTCGAGAGTGTATTACGGAAAGATCCTGATTTTACCAAATTAAGACAAATTTGTGATGGTGCATCTACAGCTGCGTCAAGTGAGTTAACAGAGTGTTTTACTTATGCCTGTATTACTTCCGTAGATGTCGAACGGTCTTTTTCAAAATACAAACATATTTTTTCACCACAGCGAACATCGCTTACTGAGACAACTGTAGAAACATATCTGATGCTACAAAGTTATTATAGAAGTGCTCCAGTTTGTGATAACGACAACCAAGCTACTTCATAAATCTGCTTAAGAAGGTGAGTTTTGTACATATTTTTATAAAGTGTACCAGTATTAATAAAATTTATTTCCATTTATTTTATTTTTTTATTTATTTATTATTAGTTATCACTTAGATATACAATGTACATGTGTGAACGTCATTTAACAGTTTAATAATAATGTGCAGCACTAAGCTTACAAAATATAAGGAAATACATAAAAAAAATTTAAAGCGAACGAAATAGTACAAAAACATACATCACAATATATAAAATATTTTTGTTTTTATTATTGTACTTATTCAAGTATTATATGATGCATACCCAGTACGTCACTGTAGGATCAATGACCTTGGCCAGGCTTAGTTATTAATGAGTCAATAATAAGACTTTTTAACGGGTAATTTTGTATCCAATAAGTACACAAAAGTCCAGAAAATCGGCTTAAAACCGTCTTGAAAAAATGAATGGAAAAGGTTCTTTCGAAAGTTCTTTTATATCTCAGAAAATCATAGTAGGATTTTTTTTTT
Organism: Rhamnusium bicolor; assembly: GCA_029963845.1. Lineage (NCBI taxonomy): Eukaryota > Metazoa > Arthropoda > Insecta > Coleoptera > Cerambycidae > Rhamnusium > Rhamnusium bicolor. The sequence goes on along the minus strand of JANEYF010001302.1, from coordinate 220,552 downwards.
ATCGAAACGCCAAAGAGAAAAGTACTGTCCAGTCGGCGAAAGAAGGCCCGCGCGGCAAGGGAGATTATTTCAGATAAGTTGCCAGCTTTCTGCGAAACCATATACTGGGAATATGATGTATCTCACAATGAGTCGGTGCGGATGCAAACGATCACAAAAATTTGCCATACACTATCATTTATTTTATTTACGCTCAACTGTGAATGGAATGCAGAAATCACATTCTTTCCGCGGGTCTTCTTTCCCCGACCAGACAGTACAGCCACAATTTTTGTGAAAAATTAAAAATAACGACTTTTTTGGGATATATTTATTTTTGATTATCCGATTGTTAATGTTGTGGATAGTGGATGGTTGCTACACTTCGTTTTTATTAAAATCTCAATCAGCAAACATTCATGTAGTTCTCGATGACTATTAATTAAATTTTACAATAGATGAAGAACACGGACAACGTCAAAAAATTAAACCCCTCGTCTGGTTTTTATTCAAGAAAATGCTGTAGCAGGTATACAATCAGAATTTTTGACGAACGAAATAAAACAACTCATAATTCCCATCATGAAAGATTAGAAGTGTTTTAACATGGAATCCAGACAGTTAACTTCCTGATGCAGATGTTACAATCGTAAATTCGGTAGTTATTGTCGCAAAACTGAAGGCAGATAAAAATGTTATTGTTATTGGTGATGACACTGCCATTTTTTAGTAACATTATTTGGATAATACGATATTATTTTGAAAAAGCCAAGTCTTGGGGGTGTAGAGTAGATTAAAAATTTTATAGTATCGTTTGAAACTTGTCTTTGAAATATTTCTGTGAAATTAAAGCATTAAACACACTGCGCAACCCTAATGTAATGAAACTGTAACTCAAATCACATTAGCGTTTTTAAGTGGTTTCAGACAAACATATTTACATATTATGAACCACTCCCAACGATGCAACTGGTTTGAAACTCCAGAGAAACACGTGTCAGACTAGTTGCATGTGATTGGTCGTACAGGTTTCACGTAAAACTGCATTGAATTGGTATTGACAAAAATACTTAAAAATGGGTGAACAACTTAATATACAGTTTGTACAAGTGGAAAAACATCCCTATCTACACAATTATAAATTAACGGAATATTCTCGCGCAGGCCTTACAGAAAAGACTCAGAGTGACATCGGAAAAGTAATGAAAAAAGACTGGTAAGTATTATTTAAATGTTTTAATTATCAAATCAATCAAATCAAATCAAAATATACTTTACTGCCCCGAAGAATTCAGATTCTTGTTGACAAAGCAACGTTAAATAATGTCTATTTAGTTGCAACCGTATTTCACCATGTGTTTTGTACGGTCTAAAACTAGTTTCGGACTAAAGTATCTTAGAAGTTTCGTCACATTAGGGTGGCATCGTGTGTTTAAGGCCTGAAAGTACATGAAATTTTACTTCTGTTGTTTGTAAGGCTGGGAATTTTCCGGATTTTAGTATTCGAATATTCGTTCGAAAAAATATTCGATTATTCGAACTATTCGGATATTTGAATATTCGGATTATTCGAATTATTCGAATAGGTATTCAAATTATTCGGATATTCGAATATTCGGATATTCGAATTATTCGAGTATGAGGATATTCGAATAATTCGAATACCTATTTGATTAATTCGGATATTCGAATACTCGAATAACCCGAATTATTCGAATAGGTATCCGAATAATACGGATCCTCGGATATTCATTATTAATAGGTATAGCACTGAATACTAGTGAATAGTGAATACTCTATTTGAGTATTTGGTTGGATAGACCACAATAATAGTCGTGACGTAAACCACTAAGCAGGCAATTTAATTTGCTTTCCATACCCACAATAGGGTATGTCTCCTGTACATGTGCTTTAAGGGTCAGAATTATTTAGTTAGTATTTTATTTTAGGATTGAGGCGCTATTGTTCACATTTAACTATTGAAGCTTAAATAAAACGAAAACAGATCTAGTTTATTATACTTCTGTGTCATAACTATTTTTCCTTTTCGAAAAAAAATAATAGTGCTCTAAAATTAGAATGTTTTTAAAAAACACGCAGATTGTGAAGGTAAAACAAATACATGAAAAGTCAATAGTCAAATATTTACAGGTTTTCTAAAATTTCAAATTTAATTTTAACCCCTGCCTTAGTACAGTAAGAATAAGGTCGAGGCGAGAAAGAGATGGAATAGTTTGACTGGGAGTAAACCGTACCACTAATGTGGATTCGAATATATTCGAGTATTCGAATAATTTCCCATTAGAATAATTCGTATTCGATTACTCGAATTATTCGTATTCGATTCCCAGCCTTAGTTATTTGCATTCTTATTTATGGTAAAATCAAAACATTTTAATTATTTCCTCAACGCTCAGTGAGGAAGGTATGTATTCGTAAAAAATTTTGAAATTTTTTATTGCATTTCTGGACGAATCGCGACGAATTATGATGATACACAAAATTTCAGACAAACAAATTTTCTGTCTGTGTGTCTGTCTGGTTCGCGATAGCAGTTACAGTTTTTGAGCTAAGGCTTTCAAATTTGGTACACACATTCTAGAGGTCAAGGAAGAGATTGAATTCGTTGAGCAAAAAAATATTCGTGACATTTTTTGAAACGTCAATTTGAAATGTCAATTTTTTTGACATTTCAAATTTTAAAATATTAGTGACATTCCACCAATGTGACTTTTTTGAAACGTCAATTTGCAATGTCAAAAAAAATATATTAGTGACATTCCACCAATGTGACTTTTTTTGAAACGTCAAAAATTACTTTCTCAAAAAAAAATATTAGTGACATTCCACCAATGTGATTTTTTTGAGCGTCAAAAATTACTTTTATTACAAACTCCACCACACGGCACACATCGAGTTTTTTTGAAACGTCAAAATATGATTTTTTTTGAAACGTCAAAAAATGTGACTTTTTGAAACGTCAAAAATTACTTTTATTATAAACTCCACCACACGTCGAGTGCTACTACGGTGAGGAAGTTCTGATCCCCAAATAATTGGCAGCGGTTTTTTTTAACACGCTTTTATTAGCTTCACTTGTATGTTTGCTTGTTTGTTTGTTTGTTTGCTTGTTTGTTTGTAACCGACTCTTTGGACTCGATTTTAACCCACTTTAAACGGACAGATTTAATTGAAACTTTGTACACTTATTAAGAACCGGTAACAATACAATAATTTGATAAGTTTATATCATTATCCTGTTCAGGATCGCCAATCCTTTCCTCACGTATCCCTGCGTGAAAGCAAAGGCTTAATATGTCAGTAGATTCCATAATTGTTAATTAGCCCGGTGGTCGAGTGGGTTAAGGCACTCGACGCGAAACGACAGACTCATCCGGCGTGAGTTCGAACCTCACGGCTGAAATAAATTTTTTTTTTTTTTCAGAAATATCTGTTGGATCGTAATATGTTATAATATCAGCATCAATAAGCAATATAAATATAGTTTAAAACAACTAAAAAACACGCTTTCATAGCACATCAAACTAAAAAGTTAAAAATAAATATAGTTTAAAAAAACTAAAAAACACGCTTTTAAAGCACATCAAACTAAAAAGTGAAAAATAATTATTAATATAAACTGAAAATAATAATGAACGAAAAATACTAGTATTATTGTGAAAAAAGCGTGGGGTGCTCGATATACGAAAAATATTGCACAAAGCACCCCACGCTTTTTTCACAATAATACTAGTATTTTTCGTTCATTATTATTTTCAGTTTATATTAATAATTATTTTTCACTTTTTAGTTTGATGTGCTTTAAAAGCGTGTTTTTTAGTTTTTTTAAACTATATTTATTAATTGAATTACTTTGATTCCAAACAATTTCCCACTCCTCTTGTCATTCATTTCGGAAATAAAAAAAATATCGTCCAAATGTCTTTACAAGGTTTTCTGCTAACAAGGTGATAATTCCCTTTCGTAATGTTACATTGACATGTTTATATTTTCAATTAATTTAAGTATATTTCAAGGATTACTCTAATTGGTTTTTTATATCATCAAACGTTATTATAAGTTTATTTTCTTCCCTATTACAATTTTTATATACATAAATAATTATTATAAATACTGTATATAATATTATTTAATTGATATTATTGAAATGAATAAATAATAATAATGCTGGAAATGTTTTATATTGGAAGTTAGTGCCATTGAAAGGTAATATGTAATAATTTCACTAGTTATATAATACTATGTATCAGAATAAGCGATAAGTAATATAAGTATAATGACATAAACGATACATACAATAAATGTGCATTCCAACTGCGTGGGTAAAACGTTGTTAAGAGACGTATTGTTTTCCCTCTTCTCCTATTAACTTCTTATGTATGTTGTACAAAATATGTAAGTATACATAATATGATACTGTTAAATATTATGATTAGGTAGCAGACGATTTTGGATTATACAAAGTTTTTCAGATTTAAAGAGACATAGTGTTACGGAAAGTAGAGCATTTAGCCGAGTTCAAAACACAAACTTATCTTTTAAGATATAGGGCTTTTTTATGATTTTTGACTAAATTTTTAGTCGGCCAAATTTCTGGAGCGGCTATAACTATTTGGATAAAATTTGGTACAAATATCATGCTCTTTTAGTCCAATCAAAAGCATGACTTATTTTGGAAAAATTCTAGTACCAGACTCAATTTTTATAATGTTGCTCTCAGTGCCGATAACAGCACCCTGTGTATCATTTTTTGGTAAATGTTTAAAAAGTCAATGGACCAGTGTGTAAAATAATGTCATAATATTTGATGACGTTTATCGTTATTCTCCAATAAATTTTTAAAAATAGTGGTTGTCTAAATTTTAAATTCTATAAATGAAACAATCAACGAGCTAAGGCCACTACTTTATAAATTTTACTTAAATACCCTACACAAATTAAGCATCTTCATTTTTCTGACTAATGAATACACATTTATTGAAAAATTTGATTCGTGCAGGGCTGGATTCCCTTAAAATTCCAGGATTAAATATATTTTATTTAAATTTGTTATTCGCATTATGAACATTATTTTTGAATTACAACAAGATATTTTCCATATTATTACTAAGCCTGGCCAAGGTCATAAATCCTACAGAGACGTACTGGGTATGCATCATATCATAATACTTGAATAAGTACAATAATAAAAACAAAAATATTTTATATATTGTGATGTATGTTTTTGTACTATTTCGTTCGCTTTAAATTCTTTTATATGTATTTCCTTATATTTTGTAAGCTTAGTGCTGCACATTATTATTAAACTGTTAAATGACGTTCACACATGTACATTGTATATTTAAGTGATAACTAAGCCTGGCCAAGGTCATTAATCCTACAGAGACGTACTGGGTATGCATCATATCATAATACTTGAATAAGTATAATAATAAAAACAAAAATATTTTATATATTGTGATGTATGTTTTTGTACTATTTCGTTCGCTTTAAATTATTTTTTATGTATTTCCTTATATTTTGTAAGCTTAGTGCTGCACATTATTATTAAACTGTTAAATGTACACATGTACATTGTATATCTAAGTGATAACTAATAATAAATAAATAAATAAATAAATAAAATAAATGGAAATAAATTTTATTAATACTGGTACAAATATGTACAAAACTCACCTTCTTAAGCAGATTTATGAAGTAGCTTGGTTGTCGTTATCACAAACTGGAGCACTTCTATAATAACTGCGTAGCATCAGATATGTTTCTACAGTTGTCTCAGTAAGCGATGTTCGCTGTGGTGAAAAAATATGTTTGTATTTTGAAAAAGAACGTTCGACATCTACGGAAGTAATACAGGCATAAGTAAACCACTCTGTGAACTCACTTAACGCAGCTGTAGATGCACCATCACAAATTTGTCTTAATTTGGTAAAATCAGGATCTTTCCGTAACACACTTTCGAATTTTTCAATAACGGACTTATTTTTTTGCGTCATTTATAGTCTGTAGCTGTATATTTACGTCGTCCACTATTTGCAGCGATTCCACTAACGACAACGAAGTATTTTTGCAATTTTTCTATTGCATCGTGTAGTCCTCTATAATTGTTATGAATAGTTTTTAAATCTGTTTCAAGGGAAACATCTTGAAAGCTTGTCTTTCCTTAATAGCTGCAGCCTCGTTAGGGTTGAACTGTAGTATTACAGCTTTTATTTGTTGAAAATATTCAGCATAATAAAAAGCTGCCTTCAACCACGTTCCCCAACGTGTAAGAATCGGCTCTGGTGGTTCCGGAATATCAGGACACAGTGTGTGAAATGCTCGAAGCCGTTTAGGAGATTTGAGAAATACTTTTTTGTATTTGCTATTAATGCAGCTACCTCTGGAAAACATTTTCGAATCGTTTCTGCTGCAAGATAGAACGCATGCACTTTACACGTAACATGTAAAAACCTACAATCATCTCTTTGAAGAAAACGGCCCACCAAACGCATTGTCGCAGTATCGTCGGTCACAAACATCAACACTTGACTTGTTGACAGATCAAATTTTTCGAATGTCTCCAACACCACCCGCGTAATTGTTTCGCCAGTACACGCAGTTAGTCTTTTGCTAGCTAGTAAAAGTGGAAATGTTGGTTTAACAGGGTCGAGTACACGTCCTATAACATTTAAAATAGATTTTTTTTACAATCTGTTGTCTCGTCAACACATATCCACAGCCGTGTATTTTTAATGCACATTTAATCCTATTTACAATGTCTTCACGAACACTTGGTACATATCTACGTAACGATGAACGACTTGGTAAATTCACCTGGGGATTGTATTTATTCCAGAACTCCCGAAATGCTAGTTTATCCAATATGCGCAGGGGAACATCATAGGCAATCAGCATTAACAGTAAATCAAACATAAACTGAGGTTCCAAAGAAGACACGCCATTTTTTTTATTTTTATGCCGGTTATTATTGACATGAATTTTGCAGCCGTATTTATTCCAGCACATTAAATCTTGATCACAAACTTTACAAATAATTTTACATCCATCATAAAATAAATCCGGAAATTCACCGATAAATTTATTCACTTATCAGCGTACGGTCGTTTTCTACTCTTTACGCTCAACATTATTTATTATTTATTAGTACTCTATGCATCGACCGACAGATAACAACTGAAGTGTGTCGTGCCATCGTCATCGTAAACAAGCGCGCGATGGCATTGGTATTGCGCCCGACCCTGAATCTACCATCGCTTGGCCAGGCTTAATTATTACTAAATTGGAATACCTTTGAAAATGTAGTATGATTTGGTGTACGGTGAATTGGAAAACGTCTACACTCTTTTAGCAGCTCCCCCATTATCGTTGCAAAAACTATACACAAAAATATTATCCTAACCATTCAATACAACCGTGAGGAAGGTTGGCTGGTGAAGTTTATTTAAATTTGCATCGTTTTGTTAATTAATCTATGCTGTTCTTATCAATATTAATTAAATTTTGACCTTTATTTTGTTTATGCAACAATTATTACCATTCTATTCAAGATAATTTAAATATTCCTATTTGTAGTATTAACTCAATCAAAAAGCTATTCCTAAAATGTAATGTAAGTGTTGTTTAAAGTTTTTCTTTTTTTGCTACTGGGAATGCACTATAACATTTGTCAATTTTCAATTGCCTAGTCATTTTTTTGTAATTATTACTCTTTTTTGTAATTATGCTGTATTCCCACCCTATAATTATTGGTATGCAAATACTGTTGGATGGTGTATCCATAATAAATAAATAAATGAATAAATAAATATTAACTTTTTAGTCTCCTAGGATTGTATTTTAAAAATGATTTATATAACGTGAATAATAAATTTAAATAAAAATCATGGAATTTTAAGCGAATACAGCCCTACACGAACCATTCATTTTTTAATAAATTAATGTGTATTTCTTGTCCAAAAAAAAAAATGAAGATGATTAGTGTTGGATATTTTAAAATTATTAAAATAGCGATGTTAGTTAGTTGATTGCCTTATTCGACGAATTTAAAATTTGGTCAATCGATATTCTGAAAATTTATTGGAGAATAACCTTAAAAGTGCCATCAAATATTACATTATTTTATACGAGTAGACTAATCCATTGACTTTTTAAACGTTTACTAACATATATCAAAAAATAACACATATCAACATTGAGAGCAACATTATGAAAATTGAGTCTGGTCGTGGAATTTTTACAAAGTGAATTACGCTTTTGATTGAAATAAAAGAGTATAATATACCTACCAAATTTTATCCAAATATTTAACAAACATTCCAGAAATATGGCCAACTATAATTTTAGTAAAAAACCATAAAACACCCAGTATCTCAAAAATGGTTAACATTTAAGGAAGTTTGGAGGTGTTATGAATTCAGCTAAGTGTGTTCTATCTTCCATTACACTATGTCGCATTAAATCTGCAACACCCTGTATACATGCATTTACATAAATACAAGATTATAATGTATTTGACCATGACTTTGCAACTTTTTTATTGAGATGAGTGACATTGGTAATAATTATGATAAAATAACTCTTTATATTGCACTTATTAACATAAATGATTATTTATTTATGTTCTATATTATTAAAAATTATTATTATAAACTGCTAGTCACTATTTCATGCGAAACCTGTGTTTAATATGTAGCAGACAGTGATGGAATAATAGAAAACTGGTAGACGACAAAGACAGTTGCTCTGCGCTACTGCCACACGGCTTAATTCGACATTCGCTTGAACAGTATATTGTGTTGGCGGGCAGCCTTAGTGGCAACGAAGCAGTATACAGCCAACTCTCTCCCGCATATTTAAACTGTAATTCTCTTAATTTTTAGCACTAAACGAAATTTTCGCATGAAATTAAGACAGTAGTGTACAGGGTGATTTTTTTTGACCGGCCATTAGAAGTATCTTGAGAAAGAAAAACATATTAATCTGAAAATTTGGCTGTGGGCATAAACGGCCAGGATCTATTTAACGAAAATATTTTCAAAATGGTGGCATTTCTGGGTATACCGGAAGTTGACCTCAACTTCGTTATTTTAAATGGAATGACCTTATTTTTAATTTTTTTTTTTTTGGATTCTACGTAAGATTCTGAGGTTATTTTGTTAAAAGTTCCCTATGCCTAAAATTAATATTTAATTAATATTAAAATAACAAAGTTGAGGTCAACTTCCGGTATACCCAGAAATACCACCATTTTAAAAATACTTTCGTTAAATAGATCCTGGTGGTTTATGCCCACAGCCAAATTTTCAGATCAATATGTTTTTTCTTTTTCAAAGTACTTCTAATGGCCGGTCAAAAAAAATCACCTTGTATATCGATGGTGTAACGCACACATGTGGAAAGTGTATTTTTGGGCAAAAATGAGTTAAATCCACTAAACTAATTTGCCATAAAAACTACTGTATATACGTTGAATGTGAAAATGAAATGAAATTTATCAATGGTTCTTTGGTATTTATACCTATATTTGGTATTTATACCTATATCAATATGATTAAAAAATATATGAAAAAAAAATAAAAAAATATGTTTTATATGAAATAACAATAATACTTTATAATACATTTTGAGTTCGAGTACCGAGTTCGACATAATGTGCAAGGTAGACGTACGATTTCTGAATTTTATTTCAAATATGTCACTTAGGTATCCAACATACGTTAAACGTAATCAACCGTATATTTCGCAATTCCTTGATAAAGTATGATATAAGTGCGGTCGTATGTTTGGTTTGTCGTAATAACTTTTCTTTCACCATTTATCCGATTGTAAGCGACAAATAGCCAGCGCTACTTTTTATTAGCCAGTAAATTTGGTATGATTTTTATAATATTTTAAGATGCCTATCTTTTGGTTACCATTAATTTTTCTTGTGGCGCCAGTGGCGTACGTATGGATACTGAAGTTCAACATTATTTGTTAAAAACTACATCCAACGCCTCAGATTCCTTCAAACAATGTATACAAAAATTGCCTCTTACTTTTTTGTCGTATAACAAGCCGTTTTTTGATTAAAATGCAAAAGAAATAAAACCTTCGAAATTAAACTTTAATTTTTTAATATTTGGAAAATTATTCAATAAGAATAAAAAAAGATTGTTTGAAAAACCTAAAAACAAATCAAGAAGCTCCAGCCATGATATATGCGTCTATTCTACTTATTGATTACTGTACACCATCAACAATTTTTGGAGTATTCCGGATTTTCACATGCTGCAACTATGCAGTTCTTCAGTTTAATATTTTCAATTTAACTGTTGTAAACCAATGTCTAGGGTGGTCCCCACAAAAATTAATCCAGGGGATTCATTTCTGGAGACCATGGAGATCAAGGCCTTGGTCATGATCTACTTATCCAATGATTAGTATACACACAGCATTCAAATGTTGTCGGGCAGCTAGAGTTAATATGAAGGAGCCCCGTCGTGTATGTACCATTTATTTGGTTTCTACCTTGCTCTGGCACATTTTCCCGTAGCAAAGGCATATTATCCTCAATAAAACGATGATACATCTTACCATTACGACGTAAAGGTAGGAAATAGATTCCAGTAAAAAAATCGACAACAATTCCACATATTAACGAAAAATTGATATTGATTGCAGATCTCAGTTACTGCGTGTAGGTTTTCTTCGGCCCATAAGTGGTTGTTGCGAAAGTTCATTATAACCTTTCTTAGTAAAGTTAGCTTCATCAGTGAAGAGTATTTGTGATAAAAATTGAGGATTTACTCCTCCTTTTTGATTAAGCGTTGACAGAAATCAAGTCGTTTATGAAAAATCACTACGTAAGAGTGCTTGAATCCGCCGAATGTGGTATGGGTACAACTATTGTTCCTTTAGAACTCCCAGAACAGTTTGGTGGCTTTAATTGAGGGTAGTAGCAATTTTTCTCGTAGTTGCTTCCGGATCTTCTTCATGAAGTGTTTTCTATTTCTGCAGCGGTCAAACTTCTCTAGGTCTTCCGCCACAGGTTCCTTTTTTGAACTCCCCGTTTCATATAGATGTTGATGAAGGTGCACAAATAATGAATGATATGGCCTTACGTACTGAGACGCATAGCTTTAATACATTTCCATTCGCATGACCATAAACAGAAAACATATCTTCCAGGTATGCATTGGAGTAATTATTTCTGTCGACTATTTTGAACAGTATTGACAATAAAAAATATTTAAAAATTACACAGATTTTGTTATAACTTATCTGACTGTCATTTTGGGAACAAAATCATAATAATAATAAAGGAGCTTATTCATACAGAACGATTTACATTGATTTATTATAAAGGAAATAACTTTACACATTTGGAAACGGACAAAACGGAAAATGCTCAATTTGCTGCAGACACTTCCTCTGATGGTGGAAATGAGTAACATAATTGGATGTCATCTTCATAAAAGTGATAACTACAGTGTGAGATGAAAGCTTCAAAATCCACAGTATGAAGAGTAAAAGAAGTGGGCCTAACATTGGTTCTTGTGGTACTCCAGATAACATCTTCGGTTTATTTGAATATTTGTTGTTATTAACTACATTGTACTCGATTGCATAGATATTTTTTAATAATACAGAATTTTTAGGAAGGATTATACAGGGTGTTAATTAATTACATGCCAAAACATCAAGAGGTTATTCCTTACAACATTTCAAGACGAAAAGGTCCTATTAACATGTCCTAAAATACCTTGTTACTGAGATTGAATTTTTTTTTTTTTTTTTGGTTTTTTCATGTATTTTATACATTTTTAAAGATATTTTAATCAAATTTGGTGTGCACACTACTTGTTATAGTCTCTACAGAACAGCTTTACTTATTTTTGCAACAATCTACAGGGTGATATATTTCTTAGGGGTCATAAACCCTTTAAAACCTTCCGAACTTCTTTTTACAGCGACATCGTTTTTTCACTTCTTTGTTCTTAAACTTTTTGGTATGTTGCATTTTGCACCGTCTATGATTTATTTGGCAAAATAACGAAAAAGTCGAAGAACTAATAAGCTGGTGCTGTTGAGAAGATCGGCATTTTATGAGATTTAAAAGAAAAACCTTTCAAAATCAAATTTCGGTTAAATTACAAAAAGTTAGGACAAAACTATTAAAACTAAAAACTAAGCATAAAAAATAGTCTAAAAATCATAGTAACTGTTGGAAATGACCACCTCATGTTAGTATGCACGCATTAACTCTTCTACTCATGGATTGACGTACCTATTGACAAATGAAGTGTTTCTTATAGTTTGGCATGAAGCTATTATACGATTTCTCAACTCTTCTTTATTTTGATTAGGCGTATCGTAAACTAGAGTCTTAAGGTACTCCCACAGAAAATAATCCAAACTGTTCAGATCAGGAGGACCTAGAAGGCCATAACTGAGTTCCTTGTGTTTGATCCAAAAATTCACGCATGTGCACCATCCTGCACGAACCACATCTGATTTCTTAAATTAGGGACAGTTTCAGTAAGATCGGAAGATCTTCAAGAAAACAAGTGTAGGAATGTCCTTTAAGTCTCCTTGAGAGAAAAAAGGACCCTATCAGGTAATCCCTAACAATTTCAGCCCACACATTCACTGAAAATTGCTCCTAATAACATGACTTCATAATTGCATGCAGGTTTTTCTCTGCCGATAAATGATTATTGTGGAAATTTCTAATAGCGTTTCGAGAAAAATTAGATTCATCGGTAAATAATATCTGACGGTAAAAAAAATAGACTAAAAGCTCGCGTGAAAAAACCGGATGATAAGATACCAAAGATTTGACTCCAGAAATAAATAGTGCATAGTTCATTAAAAACATAGCCACTCATCTGCCATTCTGCCAATTGGTCGCCAAATTAGCAATATGAAATGAAATGACATTATGATAAGACAAACAATAATTACTCATATGGGATTAACCTACCTACGTTACGAAATGAAATTAATTTAGAAAAAATCAGTTACAACTGCATGATCGTATGCCAATATTAATGTTGGCTCAAAATGTAGGAAAAATTATGCTGATTCAATATGTAGAAAGAAAATTTAAGCAGACGGTCTCATTTCGCCCGCAGACGCCGTCAAAGATTGTCATTTCATCTCCATTTAGCGCTTAAGCGGCAATACGGTAGAAGGACACGTCTGCCACTATCAATATTATTCCACTGCACATTAGACCAAATTTTCGCAATCGCTTTAAAACGTTCTACACATTAATATCAATAATAATACGGGCAATTCAAACAATAATTTTTAAATATATAGTACAAACATCAAAATATATTTAAAAGTAGTTTTTACATTAATATATTATGCGCAGGTACATGAAAAACAGTCAAACAAATATATGATCAACCTAAATACGAACAAAAACGCAGTATTATTTAAATGTTTTCTTTGTATTGCTAAATTTGGATATTTTCTTCTACAATTTTTGTTTACAGTTAGAAAAACTTATTTTACGGTTAATATTCCGCAGTCTTATTTGTATAGGCCACGTTCTGTTTAAGCAAAGTATAACGTCACAAGGAATTAATTGTTATTGTTTTCAATTTAGGTATATGTTTATCAACTAATTTATTGAAAACATATATAGAACATTCATGTTAATGAATTAGGAAACGACGTTATACAGTGTGTCCCCGGATTACTGTCCAGAAAGCAAAAATTTTCTATAATTGTTACTTAAAAATGAGGATAGTTTCCTTTATCCTATTTTTAGATTTTCATAATTATTTTTGTGTACCCTGTATATCGGACATCGAACATCTCGATGCGAATCTCATTTTTAAATCAAGCAAAACTTTTTACTTTTTGTAATGAAGTGTAAATAAATAAAGATAGCATTAACACAAACAAGGTACGTTGAAGTGAGCTAACAATACTCGTTTATTGCAAAAATCGTAATAATTTACGAATACTGTATAGCATTTTTCGTAAAATATTACGATTTTTGCAACCATAGTAATCTATAGATTACTATGATGATCGTTTTTTGTAATTTAGGGATATTACAGGTCTGCAGGTTTGCAGAGTGCAGACCTGTATGTATGTCTGTGAATTCTGTATATGTGTATGTATGTAGTCTGTGAATTCTATGAGTCTGTGTCTGTATAATGTCAAATGGTAAATTTTTAAAGTTGCGTGATAAATGTACCACACAAAGTACTCACAACGTATCGCTTTCGTGTGTGCATAGAGAAACTAAAATAAAATCTTTGTCTGTGTGTTCGTATAATTTTGAACTGAACATGCATCGAATTGGAAACGGAGAGTACTTTCGACTACCATCTGCTGGAATCGAATTGCACAAATGTCGCCTAATTAACAGAACGTGTTATTTTAAGTGTATTATGCAGTTTGAAAAACTAATATTAATGGTTATTTAACGTTTAAAACAATTCTTATTGTTTTATTCGTTAATTTTGTGCGGTCAAAATAGAGACGAGTTTATATTTTATGGAATTGTCTCGTGAAACGGAAAAAGTGCCATACTGATTTAGATGCTTTTAATTATTCAAAAAAAAAGACCTCACTGCAAATAGTGATGCATTTCCAAATATTGCACATAAAAATATTGTTAATTATTGAGTTTTTGAGTGTAGTGCCTACGCAAAGAAAGAATTGTCTGTGTTTGTGACTGAATGAAGGAAGTCCTTTAAGGAATTTCCGGCAAGAATATAGCTTGTTGCAAAGGTAAGAATAAGTTCAATTATCACTCTCAATATCAAAGATTTCTTCACTGTAATTTATTATAATAGATTGGGTATATTTCCATTTTTAAATTGTACAATGCTCACAAAGATGTAAATATTTTGAGTTCCTCATTTTGTATTTGTATGAGTATTTCCACAAAAACACAGATGTTATGAAAAATAACAAATTTAATGATGTTGTGAAAAAATGTAAATCAATCAATCAATAGTGAGAAAAATGTTTTAATTTGTAGTTGGATTCTTTAAACAAATTGAATCCATAGATTACTACGTTGTACTTTTCTGGCTATTACAATATGTTTAATTTTCGAGTAAAATATTTAATTTTAAAAAGTGAGTTCATTTTGACCGGTGGCACAGATAGATGTTATTTATTTGATATTATTATCTGCGATTGGAAAAAGAAAAAAAGTGTCGCAGAGTAATGGACTTTGAGATAATATTTGGCAACACTGCCATAACTTTCACACACGGTAACCGTAAGTGGTCTGTGGCTAGATAGAATTCAATAGATCAGCGGTTCTCAAACAATTTGGTATATTATTTAAAATATTCTTTGTCACTTCAGAGGAAATTTTACAATGGTAAATTTTTAGCAATCGACTTATTTTACCAAGTAATACCCCCATTAAAAATATATTCTCAAGTTCGTGAACACCCTGTATATATCGACATTGAATATCTCTATGCGAATCTCACTTTCTATCTAAGCAAAACTTTTTGTAAACGGTAACTTTTTCCGAAAAATAACAAATACAGAAAGTTTTTCCTTTCCGGGCAATGACGACACACTATAATGTCGTTTCCTAATTCATTAACATGGATTTGTATATACGTTCTCAATAAATTAGTTGATAAACCTATATCTAAATTGGGAACAACAACAATTAATTCCTTATGATGAGGTTATAGTTTGCTTAAATAGAACACGGCCTATTAACCGTAAAATAAGTTTTTCTAACTGTAAACAGAAACTGGTGAAGAAAATATCTAAGTTTAGCGATACAAAAAAAAAATCGTTATAATAATACTGCGTTTTCGTCGGTATTTACGTTGACTCATGTAATATTTGTTTGGCTGCTTTTCATGTATAGTGTTTCCAACATGAATTGGAAAAAATGTCAACAACGGGAATTTAGTCATATCCATGAGCGCGACCAAAAAGGTTTAGAATTATCTTTTAATTCTTTAAAATAAATCGAATATTTTTTTACTATTTTATGAGTTTATATGTATGTACAATACCTATAATAACCTTTTTTATTTATTTACTTACTTGTTTCTTTATTTATATTAGTTGAATAAGCAATTTTAATGATTGAATAAAAGTTAAGAATTTTACTCACTTAGTTAATGACATTTTCTACACTGTAAAAATTGATACTGAGTCTTGTATAAAATGTAACCATCCGTCAAAAACCGATATGGAGGTGTGAGTATTTTTTGCCAGGATAGGAAAGGAATATGAAAGGTGTTAGTATGATGGAATGTTAGAATTAAATAAGAATTAAATAACTTTTTCAAATAAAATATAACGCAACAAATAAAACAAAAAGAAATAAATACATATTTGCATTTTGTTAAAAACTAAAAAAAAATCAACTCTATAAATCTCTTCAACCGTTCATCGACTGAATGTAAAAAACGTTTAAACAAAAATGCTGCGTGGCCATTGAATCACAAAAAACAAGAAATAGATATTTAAAATTTGTTAAAAACTCAAATAACATCAATTATAAATCTCTTGAACCGTTCAAGCTAAGTTGCTTCGATTAAACATAAAAAAAACATTTAAACAAAAATATTAAGTGGCAATTGAATTATCAGAAGAATGTTCTGAACTAGAATCGTCACCGGTTTGAATAATAATTGGTGCTACAGGTGGCAAAATAGGATACTCGTTTTCTTTTTGTATAACATGACTCGCATTTTCCCCATATGTCGCTACTGCTCACTTCATTTACTACTTGTCGTATATTATCAAGTACTACTGCGCTTAAAGTTGGTGACTGATTGCATTTCCGTAAATGTTTCTTTATAGTGCCCCAAACCATCTCGATCAGATTAAATACGCCATAATACGGTGGCAACCGCGCGAGCGTATGACCGTGTCTCTTGCAAAGATCATCAACTACATATTCGTTTTTAAAATTATGTTCCTTTATACGTTTTAATAATTCTTTGTTTATTGGAACTTTTTCAGGGATGTCCATATTTTTATTCCTCATAAATTTTAATATGTCCTCCTTTTTGATACTATTATTAGGTATTTTATGTAAAAAACGTGAGTAATACGAAGCATTGTCCACAACAATGACCGAATTTGGAGGAACGTTAGGTAGACGCTGTTCAGCGAACCATTTTTCGAAAAAATCCGCAAGCATGTCTTCATGATATTCAGCAGAGGATTGTGTTATGTTTTTGGCCGACAAGAGCAATGCGTTGGGTATAAAACCGTATTTGCTTCCAGCATGAAGAATTATAACGAATTATAACCATTCGATTATCTATTTTTTTGTGTTTAAAGGCGCATCTAATAAAATACCTCGTATCGTTTCTAAAGATTTATAATTATAATCCAGATAATTACACAATTTATCACGAATCATTTCTAAAGTTGGTACTTTATTTTCCTCATAGAAACTATAAACCGTTCGCCGAATAACGTTTTTTGAGGTATCGTCAATTCTACAAAATTTTCGTTTTTTTCCTTTCCGCTTTGTAGAGTGATATATAACATCCCCTTCCTTAATAATGCGATAAATCGTAGAAGTCGAAAGTTTAGTTAATTCATGAATTCTATTTACAATGTCCCTATCTGTCGTTTCAATATTTTCTCTCTTTAAACATTCATAAATATTTAAAATAAGACGCTAAGATTGAACATGTAAATTCTTGTTCTTATTAAACTCCGAACTAGTTTCAATTAACGGCGCCACCGGTTCAATATTTTCTTCAGATAATTTATTTTCATGCGTTTCAAAGGGCCTCCAAAAGGCCATGTTAATAATAATAATTAATGCAAATATTGAAATATTACTAAAACCACTTAATAAGATCACTAGAATGCTATAAATACCTCACAGAAAATAATTCTATTTATCCAAAATTATTACATAAACTGCACTGTACGGTCAATATAAACAACTAGTCCAGTAGTCTATTCAAATCACGATTTAATTCGTCAGAGTTCTGACACTACCGCCCGAGTTTCACATCTGGTCAGCTGCATTGCCACATTCTCATATTGAATGTAATGTGGAGGTATCGTTCAATAAATACAAGCACGATTTGCGCTCCATTTCTTTGACGATGAGAGTGGAAATGCACCCTCCTGGTATAAACACTTTAGACTGAAGTGTTTCAATTCATATTGGATAAACTATACCTGCATATAACATAATAAAATGTAAAAACTGCTTTTAAATATATTTTGATGTTTGTACTAGATATAATTATCAATATTAATAAGTGTAAAACATTTTAAAGCGATTGCGAAAATCTCGAATAATATTGATAGCGGCAGGCGTTTCCTTCTATTGTGTTGCCGCTTAAGCGCTAAAGGGAGATGATAGAACGATCTTTGACGGCGTCTGACGGCGAAATGGGACTATCTGCTTAAATTTTCTTTTCATATATTGAATTAGCATAATTTTACCTACATTTGGTGTTAATATTTATACTGGTATGCGATCATGCGGTTGTGCTATGTTTTAATGAACTATAATACACTATTTATGTTGTAAGGAATAACCTCCTGAAGTCTTGGAATGTAATTAATTAACACCCTGTATAGTATAAAATTGCAAGTAACATATCATAACAAATTGTTATCAAGGGTGTCAAATGCCTTATTAAAATCTAAGAGAACAAGTGCCGTTACTTTTCCATCATCTACATCACCAATAAAATATCATCAGTAATATTTAGAAGAACTGTTAGACAACTATAACTATAATAACTCCCCGAATCCTGACAAATGTGGGTAAATGCATTGCTGTTTAGATATAATAGAAATTGGTTTTCAATTACCCTTTTTAAGACTAGATAATACTGGCAAATTACGTCACGTCTTCCAAAATCATATGGGTAAATAAATGGTCAGAACCTCCTATATATTGATCGGTAACGTTTCAATGCTCTGAGACGCGAACTACAAAATTATAATATAAAATAGTCACTACTACATACTTACTGTTAATTGCAAAATTGCATGAGAAAGAACTAAGCTCTCATAGCGGCTGGTCTTGTTCCAATTTGCATTAATCTACAATGAAAATAATGTGGCCAATTTATTTTATTTGACAACCTGGAATTTTTATACATATAATAAAACTGAACTTTTTATCAGCATGTTAATCTGTAAAACACTTAATTTCATTTCATGAATTAGCACTATTTCCTAAAATAAAGTTTGATAGAAATTTTTACTTTAAATAAATAACAAATTCATCCCTGTTTATGATTCGTGATAAGTAATGTTAAAAAATTGTCTCTCGTATACGACATTTATTAAAATTTACTAATGCGTATTCTCGAGATAAGATAGTATGTGACTTCCGGTAAAGCTTTCGTTACAGTGGCATCCGGTTTACGTGCTACCAACAAGGGGTATCTACAACCCGACTGGTCGATATTCTGTGTGTATCAATGACCTGTTTGCGCTTGTATTTAACAGATAATAAACGTTTCGGTCGGTTCTATTAAAACCTTGTTCAGGGTTGTTATATACAATCACACAAATCATCGGAAAATATTTCATGTTAATTATTATAAAGGAATTAAATTATTTTTCATACCGGGTTAAACATTAGTGCATTAAAGTATATTTTCGCTAATAAGATTTTTAAAAATGTTATAGCGCACTCTTTGTAAACAGGAATTGGGATACACGTATTTTAAGCATATTTTCAGATTATACATAACGTCTCCAATATGAGAAATCAACACACTATATTTTTTTAATTATTTTTTAGAACCTTTAATTCTACTCGTTTAAAGAGTCAATGGACCAGTGTATAGAATAATGCCATAATATTTGAAGGCACGTTTAAGGTTATTCTCCAATACATTTTTAAAAATATTGATTGACTAAAATTTTCATTCTACAAATAAGTCTATTCAACTAGTTAACGACACTATTTTATTAATTTTACTTAAATACCCTATACTAATTAAACATCTTAATTTTTTGGAACAAGAAATACACATTTATTGAAAAATCTGCATGAATTAGAATCGTTTAAAGTACCATGATAAAGTACATTTTATTTAAATTTGTTATTCATATTATGTAATTCATTTCTGAAATACAATAATAAGATACTGAAAAGATAATATTAATAAGAACTCGTTATTTGTTTTTTTTTTGTGAGAAATAAAACCAAGTTCTAGATATGATGAAAATGAACGAAATTTGAGACCCGAAAATAGAAAAATTATCCGAATCGGCGTGCTGTCTATGTGGTTGTGTGTCGCTTCTTATTGTTGTGACCCGATATTCTCAAACATGTCTCATCGTGGAAATCTGACTCATACATATAATATTTGGGAATATAAGAACACTATTGCATATCGGCGAAAAATCAAAAAATGTTTTAAATAAAAATTGTTCAGAATGAGGAAATGTGCCGAAAGCAACTGTTAAAACTGATCAAAACGGTCTCAATAAAATTTGTTTCAATCAATTCAAACAAAGTCTTTCTCATCAGTTATCACATTCAATTTCAGGTGAGAGAAAAATAAACTATTTTATTTCATTTATGTCTTTCATCTCAT
Source organism: Rhamnusium bicolor (assembly GCA_029963845.1). Taxonomy (NCBI): domain Eukaryota; kingdom Metazoa; phylum Arthropoda; class Insecta; order Coleoptera; family Cerambycidae; genus Rhamnusium; species Rhamnusium bicolor. The sequence continues at coordinate 200,015 of JANEYF010001302.1, read as the reverse complement.
TTTCCTATTTATCATATTTGTCTCGTTTATCTTATCTTATTTATCCTATTTATCATGTTTACCCTATTTATTCAATTTGTCCTATTATATTTATTATATTTATTCTGTTTATCATATTCATTTTATTCATCAACTACATCACCGGCTCGGTGGTGGAGTTGGCTACAGCTTGCGATGGAAAGCGTGACTAGGAATCTTTCTATCGTAGCTGCAGATACGAATCCCGCCAATGGCAATGTCGATAGGAATGGTTATATGTCTACGTTTTTCTAAGTTTAACCCCCTTCTAGACAGCTTCGGCTTTGGATTGGGTGGTTGTCTAATTTCGGTGGTGTTTTTATTATTTATTGTATTTTTTAGCGTGTTTATTGTATTTATCGTATATTTTATTTATCCAATTTATCTGTATACTGTCGAGAGCACTTAGCCGCGACCTATTTTTTAAATATATACCTTCACATAAATGTCAAATAATAAAAAAATGTAGATTTATTTTATATTTATCTGTGGTAATGAAACCCTACAGTTAAAACTGAATTGACAGATTTTTCCATAAAAAATTAAATAAAATCGACCAGACGATGCTGGTGCCTGCTTAGTGCGTGTACAAAAATTGCATGCAGAATAGAAATGTGTTATACGCTACCATGTGAATAAATTTTAATGCTTTCAAAATAACATCAAACTTTTTAATTTGTACTTAATTACCATCCCCAGCCATTATTATGACTACGTATGATAAACCAAAAAGTGGGTCGTTACATTATTTTGCCCTTTTCTCAGATGAACTTATTAAATATTGAATCTAAAATCGATACGGTTCTAAAACACACATAAATGTTGTATAGATAATTAAAAACTACACCATGCAATTTGACTTGAAGTACTTACTAACATTCTATGGGTATAATTTAAAATATGTTCAGCAGAGCGGCATGTTTCATTTCAACGGGTAATATTTTGAGATTTGACAGGACAAAACGGTTTCTGCTTTTTATTTTAAAGCGCCGCATGTAATTGAATACAAGAATATTGTATACCAACAAAACTAATGGTGATAGCAACTGCAATACTTAGGTGCTACAGACTGAGATTTACATATCTATATTATGTTACGCAATTTATATAAGTAAATTTTGACTCTAAGGAAGTCTCTGAATGCTTTACATGATTATATTATAAATCGTTTTATTAACTGTATTAATTGTATTATTAATTAATATTATCAGCACTTAATTAAAATTATTATTGACATAGATTATCATAAATAAAAAATTACAATTTGAATTTTAAATAGGGTCTAAATCATGACATGATAAAGTGCTATGCTTCAGTGTTCACACAAAGTGTTCGTAACTACTGAAAATAAATTTGCCTACTATGGTGCTGGTAGCTCGTTTATAACTGATTTTATTAAAATTTTATTTTCTCGAAAACAATCTATATTATACTGCGTGTCCCTAAGGTAACACATAAAGTCGATAAAAATCTTGTTAAATAAGAAAGAATTTTTGAAGTTAATGTTTAAATAATACCAATTTTTCAGAATAGCCCTTTTGGCTTCCAGGTTAAACGTTTCACTACACTTCAATCTGTATTTTCAGAATCAGTTGAGTGTATTAAAAAATAGATTCTAAAAATAAAATAGAATAAAATGAAAATAATATTTTTAATACTTTACTATCATGTTATAATGGAAATAGTTACTATTCATTACAACAAAAGACGGGAGAAAAACGTTTATAAGCAGATTTATAAAATATTCAAAAAACAGATCCTAAAAATAAAACAACAAAATAAAATCAACCTTTCTTATAAACAGAACTGTATCCAAATTGCTTTCAAAGAAGGCTTTTAAAATAAATTTCAAATGTGAAATAACCTCTTTTTTTGGCGATTTTGTGTGAATATTGGTTCTATTAAAACTCGAATGTCATAAAATATATCTAGTAATAAAAATGTTTCCTCTGGTAGTGCATAGCATATGTTCCATCAAGAGATGAAGAAGGAAACAGTGATAAATGTGAAATTCCTAAGGCAACTTTTGAAAAACTTGTAAATGAAGGATTACCAGACATACTAAATCATTATCCTGAAAATAAATTATGGCCGAAAATTAATTAGTTTTAGATAGCCGCAATGATGCCATTTTTAGAAAAAGGGCAACGTTATAGAGCATTTTCAAATTTAGAAGAGAAATTTTCTAAAAAACGGCTACGCAATCCAAACCAATGGAAAAAAGATCAGCAATTGCAAGAGACAAAGGAGAAGAATATTCGTCCCAAAATGGAAAACTTATGCTGAAAAAGAAGATAGAATGGAGACCGTCGTGCAAGGAAAAATACAGATTGAAGTACAGTGAAAAATTTAATCTGGAAGCCAAAAAGGCTATTCTGAAAAATTGTTATTATTCGTTCACGTATTCAGTTACTTACGATAGACAAACGAGTTTGGTATTTTGTTCATTAATTCAATATCTAGTTCTGTGATTGATTTTCGTTCCTGATACGAACTATCCACAACATTGTAGCGCTCCTCTTTGTGTTCGTTGCATTTACCGACAGGCGGATTGGATCGAAGATGGAATTGAACGTGTTCGCAAGAGGTTCGCTCTGTTTAGGCTATTTATATTAAAAAAAACTCAGTTTTAGAAATTGGGTATTTGCAATTTCAAGAAATTGAATTTACGGGATCATATTCGATTTTACATATTTGTTACATTACATCTCTATCTCGGACAAAGATTAACCGAATTCGAAAAAATTTAAAACCAGTGCAAAGAGAATTAAAATACCTTTCAGTCAAGGCATAACTCAACTACTTGTGCTATTTAAAATTTTCAAAAGAGTTAATCTGTAATGGAGGAGGTTGAGAGTATGAAATATTTAAGGTCAAAAACTGGCCCTTTAATAAAAATCGACCTGTCTAAGGATATTATCCAAAAAATTTCTGATATCGAGACATAATTTATTCCGCATTGTATAAAACCAAACGTTTGGAATGTGTGAAATACCGCTTATCGCTGTTTGTGGTCACAGTAATAAAAATATAATTTATAAACCACATCACTTATACGAGAAAATAATTCGACAACTAATCAAAAACCACTTATCAACCACTCATTCATTGTAAATTATTGCACTTTCATATTTAAATTTGTTCAAATTTTGGTTCCCTGTACCTCAGTACCATATTAAAGCACAAGAATGTCATTTTTGTTAGCTCCTTTGTTGTGAGGTTAAGCCATCCACAGCTAGTTGCCTTATATGTCCTTAAGATAGATGCACGTAAGAGGGTGCCTCGCATACTAATTCACTAAGCCGGAATGACATTGCTAACCTAAAGAGAATTGCTATTTCGGGATACGTACCAACATTCTCCTGATTTTATTCCGATAACGACCCTAAATCGTGTCTGGTTCTTAATAAAAGGATTCTGCTAAGTTTCAACCGGCATTCAGCAATTTTATATAGTTTCATGTATTTTTTTTCAGTTTTACATGTCTGGTTTGTTGCTCGCTATTAGTTTTTTTATACAAGGTGTTGTCGAAATGAGTATTCAAAACTTAAAGCACGTAAAGAAAGGCAAATGATGACGAAAACCTAAATAAAGTTCGTCTCCCAAAGTGTTTCCTAAGGGAGCTACAGCCCCCCAAACGGTGATCCCATGAGAATGATTTTTATTAAATACACTGTCTCCCGATTGGTTCTCCGAGAGAAAAAAACTTTTTTACTTTTGATTTTATGATAAAAAGTTATTCTTTATGAAAATGCCTGTTTAATTAAAAAAATACGAATGCAATTAACAAATATGAAAGTTTGTATACAGGGAGTTGACTAATGTGAAAAGACTCAAGAGTAAATAAAGTACTCTTAGGTTTAAGCGAGACTAATGTGTTACGAGTAATAAATAAAAGTAAAGCAACTGGTCTTGATGGTATCAATATCTAGACAATACATTTATGCATTCCTTTTCTTTTGCCATACATCACTCATATAATTAATTTTTGTTTAATTAACTCTGTATTTCCCACCAACTGGAAAAAAGCCAAAGTTTACCGTTGCCGAAAATTTCTAAACCAACAAATTTAAATAACATTAGACCAATTAGTATACTCCCGACTACGTCTAAAATATTAGAAAAAGTAATTGAAGAACAATTGCGAAACATCTTAAATTTAACTCTATTTTTCTGGCAACGCAGTTTTGATTTAAACCGGCACGGCTGCACTACAGCTCTCTTAGATATTACAGACGACATATTTACAGCAATTGATAATGGAAAAATAACATTACTAATTTTACTAGATTATTCGAAGGCATTTGATACTATGAATCACAAAATTTTGTTCTCAATATTTAATTTTATCGGCTTAAATATGAAAGTATCAAATTTGTTATTACATTATCTAACCGATAGATGTCAGGCTGTAATGTAGGTAATGATATTTCAAAATTTTTAACTCTTAGTACTGACGTGTCTCAAGGCTCAGTTTTGGGGCCTTTACTCCTCACTGTATACAATACGCATGTAACATCCCATATTATGTCCTGTTCTCAACACTATTATGCCGATGACACATACATATATCTTAGTTTTAATTTGCGGGACCCCTTAGAAGCAGTTGCCGCCATTAACTATAATTTACTTAAATTATCAATTTACTCAGAAAAACATTGTTTGCAACTTAATAGTGCCAAAACAACTGCAATAGCCTTTGGTAGAAAATCAAGTAAAAATTTTTTTTTTTAGATAATTTTGGCAATTCATTGCACATAAATAACAATTTAGTAAAGTTTACTGATAAGTGTTACGAATTTAGGTTTGTATATAGACAACCAATTAAGATTTACATATCATATCAATAAAAGCCTTCAAAAAGCCTACATCAATTTAAAACTAATATATCAACACGGGCATGTTCTAAATATCCGGCTAAAATCTTTGCTCTGTGATTCTTTAGTTCTGTCGCAACTAAATTATTGTGATGTAGTGTATGGCCCTTGTTTGTCCAGTATTGACATTCGGAAAATCCAAAAACTTCAAAATGGCTATCTGAGATTAATTTTATTATTATTTTTTTTTTTTTTTTTTTTTTTTTTTTTTTTTTTTTTTTTTTTTTTTCGGTTTCCCGATGCCGGTCAGTCCTCCCGTGGCCTCCGACGCCTCACGGGAGTCGTGCCGGCGCATCAACTACAGCCACTCCCCACATCCCGCAGGGTTAGTGACTGTAGATACCAGAATCGTGTGCCCTAAGCAGACGGAGAGAACCCAGAATGACCGCCTTCTGCATTTGACCTGCCAGCCACTCGGCTGGTTTTTGGCAGGCCGGTATGATCTTCAATTCCGAGAGCAGCGTAGGCTTTATCCCTCCGAGTACACCGATTATAAGGACGACCATTTTTACTGAGTAGCCTGGGTACAACACTTGGAGCTCGTACCGGAGATCGCGATATTTGGTCCGTTTCTCCTCCTCCTTCAAGGTGATGTTTTTCTCCGCTGGCGCCGAGAACTCGATGACATACATCACCTTGAGTTGATGGTCGAGGAGAACTATGTCAGGCTTGTTGGCTTGAATTAGCCTGACAGTCGGGAACGAGTAGTTCCAGTAAATCCGGCATTTCTCGTTCTCGACAACGGACTCAATATCTCCGGGGACGTAAGGCAGCACTGGTGTCTGGTCTACCCCGTACGAGTGCCTTAGATGGTAGTACAGCACTCGTAACGACGCGTTATGCCGGTGGATGTAGGCCGAAATCGCATATATGGGGCATGCAGATAGTAAATGCATGAGCGATTCCGGCGCCTGATGGCAGGTCCTGCAGTTGATATCAGGAACCTCTACACGCCACACGCGGCTACGGTAGACCAAGGTGTTGATAACACCATCTTGGCAGGCCATAATGAATCCCTCGGTCTCCGACTTAAGCCCTGCTGACCTTAGAAAGGCGAAGGTCAGCCTGGTCGATAAACCCAGTGTTTCTATGTTCTTATAGAAGACACCATGCTGGGGTTTATCGACGTGCTGCCGAAACAGATTTTCCTGTTCGGCAGCTCTGATTCGGGCTTTCAGACGATTTGGCTGAAGTTCGGTGACTGATTCAACATCAGCACCTCGCCGGCCACCTCGCCTGATGTCAAATGTGAGACCAAGTTCATCTGCGGCTCTTTTTGCTGCCTTAAACAATCCTGCTCCCACTCCTACAGTTTCGTGATGTTTCACAAACCGCAAGAGGGGATCTGAGCTCCTGAGGATGTTACATGCCATACTCAGTACCACTCTGCCATGCGTACACTCCAGGCTCAAGAGTCCTCGGCCCCCCCGTTGACGTGGGAGGTACACACGAGGAACGGACGATCTAGGATGAATACTTCTGTGAATATTCATCATCTTGCGGGTATCTCTGTCTAATTGGCGCAGCTCATCTACCCTCCACTTTACTACTCCGAAGGAGTAGAGCAGAATCGGAACGGCAAGCATATTAGTTGCAGACACCTTATTCTTCCCCGAAAGTTCGGAAGACCAAATCTTTCGGAGGCGGTGCCTGTACTTGCCGCGGAGAGACTCCTTTATTTGTGTTACATCCTGGATGTGCCTTTGTTGCACACCCAGGTATGTATAGGTCTCTCCGGCATCCAGATGTCTTAGGATGCTTCCGTCTGCGAGCTGCGCGTCTTCAGGGAATTCCCCGCATCGTCCTCTCTTGAGGTGGACGACTGCACATTTGTCCAACCCGAACTCCATACCAATTGCCCGCGTATATTCTTCGACCACCCTAAGAGCGTTTTGTAGTTCGCGCTCTCCGGAGGCATAAAGTTTAAGATCATCCATATAAAATAGATGGGTGACCTTATGCCTCCGATCGCTGGGTGGTCCACATTGATACCCGCGGGTTTGGCGGAGTCCAGCAGACAACGGTAGCAGTGAGATGCAGAAGAGGAGAGGACTCAGGGAGTCGCCCTGGAAAACTCCCCTCCTAAATGCCACCTGCTCTGTCGTGACCCGCTGTGCACCTGATGTTATGGTGAAGCGAGTCTTCCAGAGTGGCAGCAGCCGTTCTATGCATCTCACTAGTGGTGCTGGTACCGCAAGACATTCGAGCAAGTGCAACAATAGCTCGTGCGATGTTGTATCAAATGCCTTGCGGTAGTCAATCCAGGCCATCGATAGATTCCGCTTGTATTGCACAGAATCCTGTGTAATACAGCGGTCTATCAGCAGGCTGTCCTTGCAACCTGCCATGCCCTTCTTGGCACCACGCTGTTCATGTATCTGCTGGAAGACCGGATCAACAGACCTCAGTGTCCTAGCATACAAGATACGTGTAAATATCTTGTAGCAGGAGTTGAGGCAAGTGATCGGCCTATAATTCCTCGGGTCGGAAAGATCCCCCTTTTTGGGGATAAGCACAGTACGTCCCTCGACGAACCAGTCCGGAATCTGCTGCCCCTCGTTCAACCATGAGTTGAAAACTCGCGCCAGACGGCGGTGAGTGGAAGGAAATTTCTTCCACCACCAGTTGTTAATGCCGTCTGGGCCCGGGGCAGCGAAGTTCTTGGTACCAACAAGTGCTTGCTGGACTTCCTCCGTACTGATTGCCGGGCACACTTCTTCTGGCTCTTCACGATGTCTGTGACACAGAGCCTCGAAGTGTGCAATTGCTGGAGTGTCGCTATTGAATGGACGCGTCGTTTCGTAGATTCCCTTCCAGAAGGTTTCGACATCTTCTACAGTCGGCGGATTTTCTACAACACGCTGTGGCTCTTGAAAGAGGCGGGAAGGATTCGTACGGAACAAATTGTTTTGTTCCATACTCCTCACCCGCCTCTTCAATGTTTTCTTTATCGCCATGAGTGCTCGGATCCTATCTAGACAGTGCTGCTTGATGGTAAGCATCACTGTCAGATTTAGAGTATGGTGTTGACGTCTTAATCCGGCTGTTATGCGCCGGATTCTGGGAGTAAAAACTCTACCAGTCGTCTTATATTCCACCACACTCTGGATCCGAGAAGCGTGTTGTCTGGCCGACTGTATCTTGCCCTCAATTTTCTGTACACGTCGCTTGGCTTTCTCGACCCCGTGATTGGTTGACCTCTCACGGGGGACGAGTTGCTTCGCGGCGGTGTACACGGCACTGTTGATTTGCCAGATGTCGGCATCTTCTGGAATTTCCTCATCGATGACCTCGTCCATTCTAGCCAGGTCTTGTGGCTTTAGGTTAGCCCTGGTGTTAAGGCTAACCCTCGTCCTTAAGTCTATATCGGCGAACTCTAAAGGATGTTCCCCATCAGCTGATAATTGCCGCGGTGGGACTGCGGCTGGCAGTTCTTCCGGCTGACGGGGTGCCCTTACATAACCTGTCCTGAGCAGAAAGGATACTTGATCTCTCAGATGTTGTTGAGAGAAGGCGCGATGCTCTGGGTGCATTTCGCACCAAAGTGCATGCAATCGCGCCATGTATCCCCTCCGCTCAGGTTCGCTACTCTCGCGGCAGGTCAGCAAGTCATCCCGAAGTTCCCTCGTCCACTTAAAGCGTCCTTGTCCGTCGCGGTCGTTATGATTGAGACGTTCCGGTGAGGCCCCTCCCACTTGTCTCTGACCCCCATCCGATTGGGGTCGGTCGTGAGGGGCCCTTCTTCTGAGATTATATGGAACCAGAAGTGTAAGGGGTACTAGGTGATTAGCCTTGGTACCCCCCGGCCGGCATTTGTCAGGCAGAGTTGCCTCTGCCTGTCCAGGGTGCACCAGCGTGGAGGTTGCCGGTCCTTTGCACCCCTTTTATTATTATTATTATTATTATTATTATTATTATTATTTAGGCCTTCCGACGCTGGGCGGTCCTCCCGTGGCCTCCGACGCCTCACGGGAGTCACTCGGCTAGTTTTTGGCAGGCCGATATGGTGTTTAGTTCTGAGAGCAGCGTAGGTTTTATCCCTTCGAGTACACCGATAATTAGGACGACCATTTTGACCGAATAGCCTGGGTACAGCAGATGGCGCTTGTACCGGAGATCACCATATTTGGTCCGTTTCTCCTCCTCTTTTAAGGTGATGTTTTTCTCCGCAGGTGCCGAGAACTCGATGACATATATCACCTTGAGTTGATGGTCGAGGAGGACTATGTCAGGCTTGTTGGCTTGGATTAGCCTGACCGTCAGGAACAAGTAATTCCAATAAATCCGGCATTTCTCGTTTTCGACAACAACTCAATTTCTCCGGGATACGTAAGGCAGCACTGGTGTCTGGTCTACCCCGTACGGGTGCCTTAGATAATAGTATAGGACTCGTAAAGCCGCGTTTTGTCGGTGGAGCAAAGTTCTTGGTACCAAGAACTGCTTGTTGGACTTCTTCCGTACTGATTGTCGGGCACACTTCTTCAGGCTTTTCAAGATGTCTGTGGCACAAAGCCTCGAAGTGTGCAATTCTTGGAGTGTCGCTACTGAATGGATGCGCCGTTTCGTAGATTACTTTCCAGAAGGTTTCGACATCTACAGTCGACGGATTATCTAGAACACGATGTGGCTCTTGAAAGAGGCTGGAAGGATTCGTACGTAACTAATTTTTTTGCTCCATACTCCTCACTCGCCTCTTCAACGTTTTTTTTTATAGCCATGAGCGCTCGGATCCTATCTAGTAAGCATCACTGTCAGATTTAGAGTATGGTGTTGATGTCTTAATCCGGCGGTAAATACTCTACCACTCGTCGTGTATTCCACCACACTCTGGATCCGAGAAGAGTGTTGTCTGGCCGACTGTATCTTGCTATCGATTTTTTGTACACGTCGCTTGACTTTCTCCACCCGTGATTGGTTGACCTCTCACGGGGGATGAGTTGCTTCGCAGCATTGTACACGGCACAATTGATTTGTTAGATGTCTGCATCTTCTGGAAGTTCCTCATCGATGACCGCGTCCATTCTAGCCAGGTCTTATGGCTTTAGGTTAACCCTGGTGTTAAGGCTAAGCTGTTTTCTTATTAATCGGTTTTTCTAGTATCCGATTAACCGGTATTCGGATAAACGATTTACCGGTTTTCGGATAGACGATTAACCGGTTTTCGGATAATTGACCAACCAGTTTTTGGATAACCGAATACCGGTTTTTGGATAACCGAAAACCGGTTATTTTATATACGAATAGTAGGCTATTCGTATAACCGATATCCGAGTAACTGTTTATTCGAATATCCGGTTACCCAAATAACCGGTATTGATCTAAATTTGGATTACCGGTTTTATCCGAAACCGGTTTTAGAGGAAACCAATTAACCGGTTTCACTTTTTTCGATTTTTGCCGGCACTAATATTTACTCTCCAACTCCTAGTTTGAGACATCCCTAAACAAAATATTCAGATGATTGGGATTTTATATTATTAAGCATAAAAGATTTGTGGATTGTACAAAATGTCATTATTTGGTCTTAAATAGTTAATAGTTTTGAAGATATTAATAACAATCATTCTCAGGATGCCATTGTTAAGGGGCTGTAGTCATTACAACCTAAAAACAAGGCCTTCGACCGCACTTGCTTACGTCACACTAGGCTCCAGCATTCGAGAATCTACCAGTTGTATGTTTGTAGGTCAAGAGTGTAGTTAGTTCTACATGTTATACATATATGGATTACGGACATCCTAGCTTATTATTTGTTTTTTCCAAAAGCTTTCACGCTATAACTAGTGTTTTTTAATTAAATTGTCAGTGCTCGTAAACATGCCATATAAAATGCAGTGTATTGAGTACGGATGTCGATTTTTTTGTAAAAAGAATTGATCTTCTTGAATCGATTTTAATCGTTTCAATAAAATATCAAAACGAAAAAAATCGATCCCTAGAAAATCGATTCTTTAATTGGTCATAAGTTGGAGTTGTTATAGTAAGACTAGTAATACCAATAAACTTTAAATTTAACCAAAAATTAAAATAAACATTTTGTACAGTCAGTATTAATAATAAATTTTATTTTTTACTCACATAATCTCAAATAATGTATTAAAACACACGGTAAATGTTTAATTATTTTATTACATAATTATTATATTACAGTTCTAGGAATCGTGTAGGTGTCATTTTCTTTTCATGTATTTTATCAGAACAAAAACCACACAAATACAACCAACCATTTTAAAAAGCGGAAAAGGTGGGGGAGAGGAAAGGGAAACAAAAAACAAAATAATTAAAAAACAAATTGAAATTATCAACAAACAATACCAATCTTGCTGATCTTGCTTACTTGCTACCAACCAAATGAAAACAAAAGTCGCATTTCCTTAGTCTGACATTTTGATAATAAATTATTAACATGTCGATTTTCCGATCCAATCTTTGAAAAAAAAAAAAGAATCGATTCGTTAAAATATCGAAGGGAAAATAATCGATTAAAAATCGATTTTTTTTCAGCTCCTACGATTGATTTTCCAAAGATCGATTATTGAACCGGAATCCCTAGTATCGGGTTGTAAATTATGTGAATGGGCCGAAAGTGAGTGTGTTTTCTTTTCCAAATGATGAGAGTTTGTGTAAAAAATGGATTTCTGCTTTTCCAGGAATAGGATTTACGCTTTCAAAATACATTAAAATATGTGAGATTCATTCGTTGGGTAATTGAACGATCTAAATTTGTTCAACCCTTCGGAAGAGTGAAAAACAATATTTATGTCTGCAAAATTCTCTCAGCTATAAAAATTACAAAGAATTCTCAATATGCTTAACACATTGCCAATTTCTAAAGGTAGGCACATATAAAATTAATGATAAGGATAAAGCCACAATACCGGGTGTTCAACGAGATCATGTATCAGACCGCCATTTTTTTTAATCGAAATAAAATTTTCAAATTTAAAACTCACGTATGAGAAGTAAATGGGCTTATTTTGAAGAACATATATTATTATCAATACCATTTCCGGTTTCACCGGAAATGTCATCAATTTTGAATTTTTAAATGGAACACCCTGTATATTTGAACATATTCTGATTATCCATGAAATTTTCTATATAATAAATCAAAATATTTGACATTACCTTCAAAGTCCAAATAATTTTTTTTTGACTTTTGGGCACCAATTACTATTTCTTTTCACATAGTAACCCCTATTTTTTCCTTCCCATAGGAATCGTCATAATTTAGCTTTAAATTGGTGTTAGTATAACGGATTTCATTATAAATGAATTGTGGCAAATTTAAAACGTTTGGTCTCGTATGAAAGATATTAATCTAAAGCATTAAAATAATTTGCAAATAAACTAAGTTGCCTTTGGAAATAAATGATATTGTGATATCCAATGCATACTAGGAAAATTTTCATTTTACAAAGTTATTACAATTATTAATTTTGAATTTCATTTTCTCATTAAAATATATTTTATTATATGGTATCGATTTTCTAATTAATTTCTTTGGCATTTAAATCGAAAAACTATTCTTATACTCGTTTTTATAATAGTTTAACACGCATAAAAAAAACAAATGTGGTGCGATGTAAGGGCTCAGTTCACGATTGGCAACCCCGTTTTGTTTTTCATAAATCTGAAAATTTATTATTGATTTTTCAAAATAAAACTATGTACAGTTTATTTTAAATGTATTTGCATCATAAAAGACGTCAGCTTCTTTGATCCCATTACCGCCCTCAAAGAAGCTATGGTTTTTATGTTGCAAATAGGTTTGAAATAAACTATATATATTTCATAATAATTGTATTCTTATTTTTTCCATATTTCAAAAATACATAATTTTAATATATTTTATTAATAAATAATAACAGTTTCTTACATTTAGGATAATTTTTAACTTAGTCACAGGGGCCGTGAAATAAAACAGTGGACATTTTTACATTTCTAATAATAATAATTTGTCTCAACTGTGTAATTTAGCTTTAATAATTTTATTTATCTACGTCGGTGTTGTTATAGGTTATTAAACAAATTAATTATGAGTTTCGTTAAGATCTTTATAACCGCGCTATTGCTGTCATGAATCTTCAACCGCACTGTTTTTTTCTAAAACAAGGAATGACATAAATTGAAGCAGATTTTATTTATTTGAGCAACATTTATTTTTTTTATATAAATGACTACAGCAATACGTAGTATATTTCAAGCTAATTTGCAACATAAAAACGTCGGCTTCTTTGAAGATGGCAAAATGATCAAAGAAGCCGACGTTTTTTATGTTGCAAATAAGTTTGAAATTAACTGTTTATCAATCACTTAGTTAAAGCTGAAAATAATTTGACTTATTTTGAATTTTACGTCAAATTTTCTGACATTTATAATTTTAATTTCTCTTGCACATAATAATAGAAAGAATTATTATTTTCATAGTCCAAGATAAAATATTGAATTATTGTGCAATACACATTTGATTATGGCTTAACCAAAGATTAAAATCTTTGGCTTAACGAACTGGTTTGATTGCCGTAGACCTCGGCTCATCGCCTCGTTCTGGCAATCAAACTCGTTTCGCTATGCCATCCATAAAATGTTTGTTTCGTTTTTTAAAAAAACTGGTGTTGTTAATAATAGTCCGTCACTTAAATTTACGAAATTTTCAGATTTGTACATTTATTTTGTGATTTAACAAAGTAAAGAAAAACTATATAATAAACGTATATTCCTAGAGGAGATACAACACAGGGGTCGAAAAGATATATTTTTCAGAAATATCTAAATCTGATTCAAATTATGCCTTAATATTTTGTATATTTATAACATCCATCACTTCCATCTCAAATTATTGTCGTATTAACCAACAGTTATTATGAAAATATTTTAGTACCGGGTCGTTTAAACCTGAAGAGAATCAATTAAATGATTAGGAAATATTAGGGGGTCAAAAATGACAGAAATTTGCTAGAATGGGTTTTTAAATGGTACATTAATCATATATTAGTTCATTTGTTTTACTACCTAGCAAATTGTAAGGTTATCTTGAACATTGAAAAATTAAGAACTTCCCCATTCTGTACATAATATTTATTCTGTAATTAACTAGCTGAGACATAATCCATCAAAGCAAAGTTGCAAAGTTTCATGGAACCATAATGGACGAAATTCCTCAATTTACCCTAGCACTATAATCCAACACGCACATGTTCGTTATTATGACTATTCAAAAATCTATTTCGCAAGTAGTGTTTATCATGACTTGCACATCCAAGAAGGGATTTAATTGTATACTCTGATTTACAAGCTCTAACACTCCCGTGCAATTTTGAGGCATTATTTTTAACATAAATCAAGTTAAACAGCTTTTGCACGTTGTTGAATATAAATTGTAGTTATCGAGATATAGCACTGGTACTGAGGCTAAATAATACGTTACGCTTTTCATTGGATTATAATATAATATCGTGGTAAAACCACCAGCGAGGAATCGTTAATACAGGGTGTTCGGGAATTATAAACAAAAAATTCAGGGAGTGATTTTACTCATAGAAAAATTATGATACAAGATCATGCAACCCTTTTTCGAAGTCTCAGTATTAGCGAAGTTACATAACCTTAACGTTTATCTTTTTATATCCATATTTTGTCATAACTTTGTTGCTAGTGAAACGACTTTTTTCAAATTTGGCGCACTTATTATACGTAAAAAACTGTACCAACATAAAAAATTTCACAAAATTTGGAAAGCTCTAAAGGGTTTAAAGTCCCATTGTTGGCCATAAATTTGACGACCTTTTTTATTTGCAATTATTTCCAAAATTTAATAATTTATTATTAAAGGTCATTAAAAAAATCTTACAAAAAGAGCATCTTGTTTGAAACTGATAAAATCAACCGTTTTTTTTTTTGAGATAAACATATTTCAAATTTTGCGAAATTTCCCAGGTCCCGTTAAACCTTAACTAACACGCATAAAAACACAGGATATGTAAAGCTTGGGGCACAGTAATTCGGCCGGAATTGACTCAAACGGAAAAGAAAATTGCGGAATGAATAAAAAAATAGATTTAAATGTGTGAACCCACACTTGACCTGCCAGCATCGAACGGGAGGCGGATAATCGTTTCGGAATCCTCCATCGGAATATTTCCGATGTAATGCATATTGGTCAACATATAAACAAAATCGATTAGAACACTAAATTATTTAAAATAAAATATTTTTTTCTATGCTCTTCCACGGGAGAATGCGCGTTCAACCATCGACATCCGGAAATTCTGCTACTGTGTGAACATACCGTTCCGAGGCCGATTCCGTCTGAGCCGATTCCGGTTGGATCAGTGTGATCCAAGCCTAATTCTGCTAGTAGCGAGATTTTTAAAAAAAAATGTTATATGAACTTGAATCGTTATTTCTATTAATAGAATCACCTCATAATTTCCGGACACCCTGTATAAGTAGACATCGTACTTTTTAAATGGTGACCAGAGACGACTTTAATGTTATACAGGGTGTTAGAAGTATGAATACCATTATTTTAAAGTGATATATTGCACTAAAAGTAACAAAAAAAGTCTTAAACAGTAGGTATCAAAAACTAACGGTTTTGCCAGAAAATAATAATTTATTTCTGATTTTTGAAAGTAAATTATTATCTACTCGAAATGTAACAGAAAATGAAAATTTTAAGGAAAGATGTGCTTCGAAAAAATAAATAAAAAAGTCCAGTACGATGTTCCCATCCGCTGAAAAGTTTCGGAGAAAAAATCCTATGCATAAGCGAAGACATATGACAATGTCGTATGATACAGTTACCAATGGTAAGCTTGAGAAAAGCATGTTCGAGCGCTCTAAGATAGAATTATTGCGTGCAGTAAATCGAGTATTCGGTAATTAGTGCATACTTTACTTATTTACTGTCGTAATTTAAAATTGGTGATATAACTAATTTAGAATATGGAACTGGATTTGAGGATCCCAGCTTGTATAGTCGGTGGATATTTTGTTTTTAATATTTTTTATAACTTCTGTGCGTCCCCTGTAACTATTTAGTTATTTAGCAAATTTTTAATAGGATAATGTGCACTATTGGTAACTAATAGACATTTAGCATATAATAAATAGTTTCGATATTAGCCATTTAGTGAGCACTTGAACGGTGGTGTTTTTAAAAAATCATATTTGACGTATCAATTACACCAGAACTTTCAAATTTATACTGATCCTAGGTAAAGTACTACATGAGGGCGTGAGCACACAAAATTTAAATTAGATGTAGAGTAAATAGTTACTTGGACATTAAAGAAAAATTGGAAAAATTCTTCAAGTGTTTAATATTCCATCTATTAAGAATATATTTGCCACAGACGTATGCTCAGGTCGTAAAACAAATCTTTTAACCAGAAACTGTAAAAGTTATACATATAAATTTCTTATGAAAATTTCTAAAAAAAAAAGCCTTACAATCAGAAATAATTGCACTGGTAGGTGTTACGCTCTACAGGAAATTAAATATTCTTTTACTACGTGTTCATATATATATATGTAACACATAGATTTGTTCCGCCTAAAATTTGGAAGCTGATTTAAATTTCTTAAAAGACCCTTAAGTTGTAAATATTCTGAATTAATATTAATATTTTGAATTAATACTAATATACTGAATTAATATTAACAACAATGTTTAAAAATTATATTATCTATCAATAAGATAATACAAAATTTTTCAAAGCAAAAAGTGACACATTTTTGTAAACAATATACAGAGTGTCTCACCAGGAACTGCATCGATCGATATAGGGAAAAGTACACACCAGAATATGTTGAAAATTTAGAAAATTACTAATGGCAGTGTGGTCAATCCAACTAAAATAATTACATGCATCTGGCACTTCCGGTTATACTGGAAGTCGATACTAACTTGCTTATTTTAAATAGAACACCCTATATATTTTACGGTTTTCGAAAAGAGCATAAAATTCTGAGTCAAAAACATGCCATGATAAAAACCCTATGCCTAAACCCAGCCGTTTCAGAGATATTTGACATTTTAAAAAAATTTTGACAGGTGTAATGGTTTACAATAACTTTTAGAACTTTCTTTGTGTAAAAGATACTCATTTGCTTTTTGGCATGCAGAAAGACCATATGGTGAGCTACGCTCTACAGTTCATTTCTTCCAATCGGTGAATTTTTGTACCAATAGGAATTTTCGTATTTATTCCAGAAATAAACGATTTGTTGTAATATTGGAACCCCTCTTGGATAATAGTTACTTATATAGCCTTACAAAACATAGATCGGCATTAATTTCATTAGGTGTTAACCATTTAATATCGGCGCATTTCTTGTCACCTCCTTGTGTGGTCTTATTAATCACAGGGTTATATTCTAATTGTGTTAAAATGGCAAAAAAGACTTAGTTAAACAGTCGCAAACAAAAAGTGAGCCGTTTTTTACCTGTTGTCTGTCCTCTGTTATCAATTTCTTCTTTAAAGTGATTTGTTAAGCAATTTGCGGCTTCTCCGCCTCTCCAAACGAGCTCAACTGCGATAATATGGAAACTTTTTTTGCAGTCCTTCAGGAGTGGTTTCATTCCAAAGCATTATCATTTCTTTATGATCTTCTGAATCTAGCGCAACTGAAGAGGCTTTTCTTTTCGTGATATTTTTCTGTAAATATTTTCTTTTAGCATTACAAGCATCTCTAGCGCACTTAAATTGAATATCCTTAAATGGATCGAAAATGACGTATTTTAAAAAATACATTTCGTGAAGCATTTTTGCAGTTATGTTCCATATGGTTTTTATCACATTTTCTCTATAATCATTACCATCTCTCCATCTCATATTGAAAGCCCCGTCTTTTAAGTACCAACGCAATATAATCTATGATCGTAGTGGCTTCAAATTGGTCTCCTAATTCCTTACAAAAATCAGTAAATAGGCTCCATACCGATTTGTGCGTTTTTGTTGTGTTAATCGGAACGCTTTTTAGGATTTCTTTGTCATCTTCGGAAAGTGAAACATTTCCGAAACGAGTACTTTCTTTATTTACTTCCATTTGACAGTGTACATAAGTATAAATGACACTGGCAATTTAAACTATCAGAATTGTTAAGTCGGTGAGTATCGCATAGCAACGATAGGTCAAAGTTTACTTTACATGTAAAAAATAAATGAACAGTTAAGTGAAAAACAACCAATTATTTTTGCAAAATAATCACTTATTTAAACAAGTCACGTGGTACAAATTTCATGTTTCTTATTGGTTAGATTTATGATGAGGGAAATAATCATTATAAACTTATAAAACATGTATACGTATAAACACAAGTAATAGTGATTGCAAATATTTTTATTTATAAATGTGTAACAGATGATAATTATTAATAATAAGAAAATAAGAGAAGACCTACATGAGGAATAATTATGTTTTAATACAAAAGGTTTTACTTTCTTCCACAACGGGTATTAAAACATGAAAAAATATTAATTATTTTAATTATTTATTTAACTTATATTAAAGCTAAGTTACTGATGTTTAAACAAACGACAAATTTTTGGTTTAAAGAACCAAAAATTATATGTACATTAGAAAACTATATTCTAAAAAAAATATTTCTAAAATGTTTATTTCTTTTCTTATTACAATTTTTCAAAATTTGTATTTTATAAGTTGTAAAATCTGTTATTACTAAAAATAAAACCTTAAGAGGTTACATTCATTACATAGTGTTTTTTAATTTGCGAATTTTGCTTCTTTGGCCATCGTCTGTTGTCAAAAGTTTTCTTTTCAAAATCTTTTAAACTTAACGTAAAGTTATTGTAATTAATTCGAATTATAATTTTAAATGGTATCTCGAGTGGTATCTTTTTTTTTCTTTATTTTATTTTCTAATTTTTTTCACAACTCCAGGTCCCAGTTTTAAGAGAAAACTTACCAAAACTGTTAAAATATTTCCAAAAAGCTGAGCAGAATGCAAAAATGTCCAAACACTTATCACAAATTGAGTCGGTGTAAAGACGAAAAAGCACAAAATAAAGTTTGACACAAAATCTTGATTGTACGATGTTCTTAAAAAGTTCATTATCACTCTAAAACGTTTAAAAATAAAAAAAATAATTACTAAAAACTGAAGAGAAACCACATAATATCACAACGTAAACACACAGGCTTTCATTGATAACAGCAATTCTGCACTGATGGATACGTCACAACCGTTCACTGCTCCGTCTGCACACAGGCCAACGTTGTTTTTATGGCACTAATCTATCCTCTTTTCATTTACAGTTCTTGCGCGGGGTAAGCGAGAGTATTACTGATAAGTCGCCAGCTTTCTGCGAAATAATATGCTAGAAATTTAATCTCTCCCAATGCGGATGTAAACGATCACAAAAATTTGCCATGCACTAATTCATTTATTTTATTTATGCTTAATTGTGAAAGGGATGCAGAAATCACATTCTTTCCGCGGGTCTTCTTTCCCCGACCAGGCAGTAGTGCAGGTTTCAAAATTAAATCTTTCGCCACATTTTGCTGTTTCGTTCTTTTATTCCCAAACCAAAATAGATATGACGTGATTCGAACACATTCTCAGCGCTACCTCTGTTGCTTTCGATTTTTAAGAGCGATCTGAAAGATACTTCTGAATGAAAGAGTGGGTGGGGTAAGACAGAATTATGCGATTTTCGCACCTCGCATCTGAGTCGTGGATTTGTTTTAATACAAGATTAAACGTGCTTTCTAAATTGCCCGTCATTAAATAGATAAATAATATATTTCGCAAAATTTCATTCTTTTCTAAAATTCTTGTTCTTCATCCTGGTGATCATCAAAAAACATATTTAAAAATAGACCCACAGTGTTCACAGTTATGCGCAAATATTCTACTAAGTATTCCATGCTGGCTGAGAGTTGGGTTTAAAAAAGTCATATTTCGTTTTCATATTAAAACAATAACAACGCCTGCGTGAACTGATATAATTAATCGAGTAACGAGTAGCGTTTTTTAATTACAAATTAAAGTGTTACATCGTAAACCACGTGAATGTTAAATCTACTCGGTCTGCTCCATCTCCCGATGTAAATCTGGAACTTAGCAAATTACATTAAAAAATTCAATAGAGCAATAATATCAACGTTAATAATGATTATAACAATATTATTTGTAAACTAGTTCTTGTAAAAGTAAGGACCAATGACTGGCTTGGTGGAGTAGTTGGTCGCGGCGAGCGATGGTAAGTGTGACAGGATAATCTCTTCATTACAGCTGCGGGATCGATCCCACCACCAGCACTGGCAATGTCGCATGTCGGTGGGAATGGTTGTATGTTCGCATTTTTTTATAAGTATAATCCTCGCCTGTGTAGCTACGACTTTGGATTCGATTTTTGTCTAATTTCTGTAATGTTTTATTATATATATTACTAGCTGTTTACTCGCAATTTCGTCCGCGTGGAAATCGGGAAAATACATTAAAAGTTTATTACATACTCTTAGGTAGCTAGGCCCTTTTATTTACTTCTTTTGGCAAACATTGCGCAAAGACAACGACAATCAGTGTATAAACATTAGTGACATGTACCAAATTCTATTTAAATTAAACCAAATTATTTATGATTGTTAGGTAGATAGGGCCACTGTGTAGGTAGCATTCCACCAGTGCTTAAGGACATCTTAATATAAAACAAAAACTATTGCCCTCACTAAGAAATAAGTGCGCAAACAATATTATAACGCTGTACCAGCAATCTATCCCCTGAGAGTCGCCGACATTTACAATTTTTTTCTTTGTTTCGATACGCCGCTGGCGTCCTTTAAATAAATTTGTGTATCGGAACCGATAAAACGCTTTTCGCGATATCACCCGCTCTCAACAAGGCGATAGAGAGAGGGAGAGGTGATAGTCTATATCTCATTGGACTTAAGAGATACTGAGGAAACCACAAATGTTACCCCATTTCACTCACTTAGGGGTCGAATTTCGAAAAATCCTTCCTCAGTGGGTGCTTACGTCATGAAATAAATATGCTCCTCGAATTTCGTGTTGCCAGGTCCAGGGGTTTGGGCTGAGCGTTGATGAATCAGTCAGTTAATCAGTCAGTCAGTCAGGATAATTTGCCAGAATGAGACTGACTGCAGTATAAAATAGCATTAACTAAAATCCATAAAACTGACAATCTTATATTTTTTTCTACATTTTTTTAATAAAACATATATCCCGACTATGAAACATATTTCATCTTCGCACTAAGCCTATCATCTAGCATGTACTTACCGGAATATGTAATGCAAAATGAATTGAGAAAGTGCCCATCTTTTTCACCGTTGTTATAACCTTTTATAGGTGGGTGAATCTAAACACGTTTCTGTTGAACCTCTTTAACAATGCAATTTTTCGACCCTGCTACATGCACTTCGATTTCCGACGATAAAAAATTCTATACCCACATAACATCAATACTGAAATAAAATGGATGGACCGCAGGTAGTAAATGCTATTCTATTTGTGGTTGGAGTGTTTTTATTCGTTTTCAGATTACATTGTATTTGTAGTTAATTTTCTGCAACAATAGACGGTCTGATAATCTAATTTTCTGGCAGATGATTGTAATCAAATAAATTATTAGTTCTTCTTATTTCATTAATTATCAGTAAAGTTGCCTAACGGCGGCCGCTGTCAGTAGCGTCACTTGTACGTTCCCGATAATAACGCATTTGGGTTCGTATAGATTCACCACTGGCAGTTCTTCTATAGGGTCATTTGGTCAATGACCTCCCACATACAAATAAAAATCTAGAGCTATTCATTTTCTGAAGTTTAAAAATATATAATATATATATTTTTAATATTCTTAAAAAATATATTAAAGTTTCTAGTTCATTCTATGCACAATACTATTCAAATATCTAGATCGCAAGATTTCGTATCCCCTCCGAGCACCGACCTCTACATTCATATTCATTACATTATTCATTTATGGAATTTAAAAAAGCTTGGGTCAATCCACAACTTGTCCTCAAAGCTAGCTACGGACCTAATTTACAACGAATTAAAGTGAAATAGACTTATGCGCGAATCATCAGAAAACAAAAGAGACAGAAAACACTGGCGGGGACAATGTCCCTGACACATTTTACGGAAACGGTAACGCACGAAGGTCAGTGGAGCAGTCTTAATGCTGACTAGGTACGCGTTGGTCGGTAAATTCTGTCGCGTTGTTTTTCATATTTCTATTTGTGAACATTTTATTAGTAAATCTCTACTTGTCGTGTAATTAAGTAAAACAGTGTTTTTGGTGTTTACTATTAAATATGAGTGTTGTACAAAATATATTAAAACTGAAAGATGGACATAAGTTGAGTTATGAAGACCGAGTGAAATTCAAAGGTGGTGACCGTTCAAAACCTAATATGACGATAAAGCAAACATCTCTTGATAAGAAAAAAGAAGTTAATAGGTATGTTTAATTAAAAAAAGTTATCCTTCAGCAAATTTTATTCATTGTTACGCTCATCAACTAAATTTAATTTTACAAAAAGTATCAGGTCAGGATAAAAGCACAAAAATTTTTTTTGTTAATTTACATAGCATTTCTTCATTCTTGGGAAAATCGCCAAAAAGAACAGCCGTGTTAGATAATGTTGTTAAGGTGATTACCTAAAACGGCTCCAACACGATGGAATTTTAATACAAAGTGCATAGAGACTGTTTATACCTATCGAACAGAATTATTAGATTGTTTAGAAAAAATCATTGATAATGAATTAGAAAACAACACTCTAAACCAAGCTATTGGTTTAAAAAACTACTTACACAATGAACATTTTCTTTACTGGTTAAATTTTTTTCATTTAGTTATACCTCATTGTGATATATTGTTCAATCAATTACAAAAATGTAATATCGATGTCGTAACAGTAAATAAGTGTATTGGCGTTTTTAATAGTAAAATTGAAGACATCAGAAATAAAATTTTGAATAACTATTTGGAGGAGACATCTATGCAGTCTGCCCAGAGATGTAAAACGGAAGAATCAAAAAGGAGAATTTCATTAGAAGGTTGTGATATAATTACATCTGAGATCAAAAACAGGTTTGACTTCAGTACTCATTTAGCAGTGTCTCGGTTATTTCACGCAGATCGATTTAAAGATTATAAAAAAAACCTTTCCTCAAGATATGTTTAAATTAGTTAAAACGGAGTATCCAGTCATAAATCATTTGAAACTTAAAACTGAATTAGAAGTATTATATAGCCGAGAAGATTTTTCCAATAGTGAAGGTGCAGTTGCTTTGTTACAGCTTTTTATTAACAATAATTTGTGCAATACTTTTTCTGAAAGTGTCAAACTGTTAAAAATCTAGTGTACTCTCCCTATGACTACCGTCGAAAGTGAACGTTGTTTTTTCCACCTTAAAAAGAATAAAGACATTTTTAAGAAATACCATGGGTCAGGAAAGGTCATCTTCTTTAGCTATGCTTACCATAGAAAGGGCATTAATAAGGAAGATAAAAGACTTTAATGAAAAAGTAATCGACCACTGTGCATCTCAAAAAGACCGGAGGATCGACTTGGAATTTAAATCACATTAAAAGGTAGGTAATACAGTAAACTTTTCTAATTGACCTCCATATCTCTTGACCCACGAACCGCCGCGCCGTTGAGATTCACTCGGATTTAACTACAGAATAATGACTTATATTCTTTGAAAATATTGATGATAGTATCAAACTGCTGATTTTCATGTTCCCCAACGTGATAAGATAGGTTGCGGCGGAAGTACGATATTAGGACAAAACTAATTGAAATTTTTAACACATTTATGGGCTTTCACGGATATTTTGTTTGTATTTGCAACTAATGCATCAACTTCGGGATAATTTCGCCGAAATTCTTCGGTTACCAAATGAAACTCATGAACAGTGCAGGTTACGTGTATTAAATTTGGATATATATATATACATATATATATATATATATATATATATATATATATATATATATATATATATATATATATATATATATATATATATATATATTGTAGTACAATGACTGTATTAATAATTTGTAATCTTATACTAACAATTAAAAATGGTTACGTGGGCCCACCAGGATCTAATACGCGTACCAAAACATTTGTCACACGATTTTCTTCTACATCTATTGTCTCGTCTGCTTTTATTTACTGTTTGAGCATGTTTTCATTTTGGTATTTTATACTTAACAATGATCGCGAGGAAGATACTACAATGCTGATAATTATAAGTAAAACTGCAAATCGCTTCTGTGTATCATGGTCATAGAGTATAGATGTACTTACTGTCGCCGGCATTCACCTTGACCGCGAAACTCTTTCTCCAGTCCAGTCTATTATTAGCTTTCGAGTTGTGTACACGTTAAGTCACTTGGGTGTATTGCATATTGTGTTTGTGTTTTTATTTTATTTCTTGTACTGTATTGTTGTTATTAATTTAATAATAAAGCATGGCAGACGTACGCAGGGGTATAAAACGGCCATTTGCTGACAAAGTGAATAAATTCATAGGTGAATTCCCCGATTTATTCTATGATGGTGCTAAAATAATTTGTAAAGTGTGCGAGAAAGATTTGATGTGCTGGGATAAGCGTGATTGTGGACTTCACGTAAATAGTGTACACCATAAAAATTTAAAAAATGGCGTGCCTTCGACAACACAGTTTGATTTATTATTAATGCTGATTGCCTGTGATGTTCCGCTGCACATACTCGATAAACAACCATTTCGAGAGTTCTGGAATAAATACAATGCCCAGGTGAAGTTACTAAGTCGCACAACGTTATGTAAATATCTACCAACTGTACACGTAGACATGGTAAATAAGATGAAATATGAATTAAAAAATACACGGCTGTGGTTATCTGTTGATGAGACAACAGATTGTAAAAAAAAATTCTATTTTAAATGTTATAGGACGAGTACTGGGCCCTCTTAAACCAACAGCTCCACTGTTACTAGCTAGCAAAAGACTAAGTCAGTGTACTAACGAAACAATTACCAGGGTGGTGCTGGAGACGTTAGAAAAAATTTGACTGTCAAAAAATCAAGTGTTAATGTTTGTGACTGATGGCGCCGTGACAATGCGTTCGTTAGGCCTTTCTTTGCAAGAACAAGGTTGTACGTTTATACATGTTACGTGTAAAGTGCATGCTTTACATCTTGTGGCAGAAACTATTCGAAAAGGTTTTCCAGAGGTGGATGCATTAATAGCAAGTACAAAAAAAAGTGTTTCTTAAATCTCCTAATCGTCTCCGTGCATTTCATACCAAGTGTCCCGGTATTCCTGAACCACCACAGCCAATTCTTACACGTTGGGGAACATGGTTGCAGGCAGCTATTAAGGAAAGCCAGACAAAATTCGAAGATATTTCCGTTGAAACAGCTTTAAAAAATATTGCGAAAGCATAAAAAAATTAGAAAACAGTGCGTTGTCGTTAGCGGAGTCACTGCAAATAGTGGACGAATTAAATCTACTGCTACACGCTATAGGTTACGCGACAAATGAGCGCGTAAGAAAAGTTCGCAAGTGTGTTAAATAAAGACACCGGTTTAACCAAATTAAGACAAATATGTGATGGTGCAGCCCCAGATCCGTTAAGTGCGTTCAAAGACTATTTTACGTATGCGCGTGTTACATCAGGAGATGTTGAACGGTCGTTTTCAAAATATAAGAATATACTTTCACCAAAGCGAACATCACTCATGGAGACAACCATAGAAACATACCTGATGCTGTAAAATGGCTACACATCTTCTCTAGTTTGTGATAAGCAAGCTAGTTAAGAGGGTAAGTTTTACATACATTGTTATAAACTGTAACAGTTTATTGTTTCTCGTATTAGTTAATTTCGCGTACGCCACTGTTCCACGGAACATTTTTGACAACCCTAATTATAAGTATAAAATAAGGATAGAAGCGGTCAAGAAATCAACCAGGAACGGTTCTTTATTACATTTAGTGCATATTATAGGCACAACTCATAAATAGAGTCACATAGAAATTTGGCATATAGAAATTTGTTTTTTTTTTTTCATTTCGTAGATGTTCTGCACATTTGAAATGTCTTTTCCAGTAGGAAACATGTCGATGCCAGCTTTACATTGCATTCAAGACGCCGCGCCGCAACGATGTCGCGTACACAACCAGATCGCCCATTTCGACTAATTTAAAAAGGGAATAAATTACTGTTTTTCCGCTATAACCCCTGAAGTTTATGAGGTACAATAATACAATATTAGTAGTATATACTAATAGAAATGTATTTTTTGGTTAGGCAGCTTTTTCCTATATCATTTACAAAGATTAGTTTCAAGGAGTCAGGAGTAGGGAATTGCTTTTCACCCCCTATATTTTCGTTTACACTTTTTTTGGAAAATATATCAAATACATCAATTATATTTATTTACGTAACAAGTTCCAAAAGTATTTTAATGGACGAGTAAGGAAATTCCAGGACGAGCCGCAGACGTATCTAGAAACATACTTTGATTTATTTATAAATATTAATATTAATTGTACAATTGTTATTAAATTAAATAATTATTTATCTAGCAATTTTAAAAGCCTTTATTTTGTTACCATGGCAACACGATTGTACAGCGTCTAGTAGGTATCTATGTGATTGCGATTAGTGTGAATTTCATTGAAATATAAAGCCTGACTTTTAGATGATATGTACCGAAAGTCTCATCAGGACAGATACAACTAATTTCGGAGCAATACTTGCAAAAATGATTTTCAAAAATTCAAAATAAAATACTCATTTATTGAAAAGAGGCAATTGCAATAAAGCAAATTTATGATCAAATGTTACAATTGCGTCCTTGACACTTAGTCTTTTAACAAATTGTCGACAACTAGTGAGAATCGAGAATTTATTTTTTGGGAACATTCCCAGGGGAAAAAACGAGAATAAACGAGCACGAATAGAGAACAAATAAAAAATCTCAAAAAATTGGACTTGAAAATGTATTATGGCAATGGATGTGGGTTCTACTCTAAGAAAGGACCATTTGTTAAAAATTGTATGAGCATTCTCAAATTGCTCATTTAACATACAATCTTTCTTCTGTAAAAACATTCCTAAAGCAACTTTCTGTTTTATATGATTTTTATAAAATAAAAGTAATTCTACATTTCGTTCACTCAAAATCATCAAGATAAGCGAGATCTCTATGTTTGGAAAGTTAAAGCCGACCCTCCGATATATTATATATACTCGTATATAAAATAAAATACATCATTAAAGCTAGAAATACAGCCATGAAGAAAGAAAACTTAAATTCTAACTTGCATTGTAACTTGTACATAACATAAAACATAATGCAACACATAACATTCAATTTCTTTATCGCTAAAACTTTCCAGATAAAACTTAATAGCGTATATTGTTATTGTATATTACTCAATTCACAGCAATAATCGCTAAACTCTAAAGTAATTAACTACACATTACACAACGCATTGGGTGACGAGATAGCGGCATGGATAATAAACATTTCAAGTTGTAATTTGATCTCGTGGCCAAATGACAACACAAAATTTGGTTGCGTGACCAAATTACAACACAAAATTCGGTTGCACGACCAAATTACAACTTGAAATTTGATCGCGTTACCAAATTACAACTCGATATGTTTATTAGGTGGAATAATAATGGACTAGTATTGTACGACGCACAAAACATGTTGCACCGTCATTGGTGATGCTTAACCCAATTTTACTCAAACATTCATGAAGCAGGAATTTTAAAAGCCAGAACGTTCGCAAATTTTTGAGAATGTTGAGGAATATTTGCGAATTTATCAGAGACTTGGCGAATTTTGATGAGAACGTTCGAGCACTTTCACGCGAATGTTCTCTAATATGCTCAATGTGTTCCATAATATGCTAAAGGGTAAAGTAACGTTCGCGAATATACGCGAACGTTCTCTGAGTACGAACGAGAACATCCCTTAGATTGCATCACTATCGGCAACAGTACGACAGGTAAAATCAAAATGCTACGTTGCCTACGTCTGGTTTATTGTGCATAAACTTCCTCAGGGCTTAATAGCTCAGTATCCAAATTGATATAAATATGACTATTTTTTTACAGTGGTTGAAATAAACTTATTCTGATTGGAAAAAAAGTCATATTTATATCAATTTGGCCTGAGAAAGTTTATGCACAATAAACGAAAAGTAGGCAAAGTATTTGATTTGGCCTATTGTCCTCTCGCCGACAATTTGTTAGAAGAAGAGAAAATTTATATATTTTAACTGAATTTTAAAGTTTATTAGTGACGATTCTTAAAAATTGATTTATAAAACATCTTGTATAACAACAATCAACGCATTTTTGATATATCTCGGTTCTACCTCAAGCAGAACTAAATCCCCATTCCAAAATTCGACAATTTGTTATCCATTACACCTCTTGTTACATCTATCCTGGGATACAGTGTATGTGTAAAGCTGCCAAGCTTTTACGGTCCACGTATTCCAAATATGAATCATATAACTTATCTGGTCCATGCCTTGCAATCTATGCTAATGCTTTGAACACAGTATAAAAGGTTTCATGAAATATTATGACATTTGAGGTATGTATTTTAATTGTTCCGTACAAATGATAGTTATTGTATCTTCCATGTGCCGGTCCTGCAATCACGGAAATTGGCCGGTATCTAAGGATGTCCTGAAAGTATAACCTATAACTCCCATATGCAACGCCTATGGGCACAAGTTTGAACAAACTTTACTTAACTTTTATTAAATAAACTATTACGTGGCGAAGTTTGATCCACCCGAACTGAATAATCCTGAATATTACCAGTATTATCAAAAAAATCTATAGTTTTCTCTAAGATATAAAGTAAACAATAAACTTGCACATTTACTATGTACGGTATATTACATTAAAACTTATTCATATTTCCTCTTGGTCAGTAAATATAATAAGAACAGATTAACTCGTAAAAGGTATACTGTAATAAGAAATTTCTTGTCTATCCACATTAACATGAAAAACTGAATAAACTTTGTTAAATCACTGGTGATATTACCATATTCAGTATCTTAAAAGAATTCAGTCCTGTACCTATACGAACCTGGAAAAAAGTAAACAGAATGCTACTAATAAGGATTGGCGCCACAGGTGAAACTACTTGTAAATGCATGAATAAAATATAAGAGACCACAATTATAATTTAACCTCGAGCGAGATCGAAAGAGATAGAGAAATTGATTACTACAATGAAGAGTGTTAAGACTGAATAAAAAAATATGTAATGTCTATTCCGTGTGGAAATAACAACAAATACATTTTGAAGCTGGAAAATTAACCATGTTTCTACATCTATTTGAGGAAGTATTGACAATGGAAATTTGTCATTAATTACAAAAGTTCGTGCCGCAGGGTAGGCGACATACATAAAAATCTCAGATGGCTCATCCCGTGTATCAAAATTTGTCTGTTTTTGTATTAATTTAAAGGGAAATATGCATTGGATCTAACTAGTGTGCTAAGCATAACTAGTGGAACGGAATTATGTCCTACTTGTATCAATTTTTTGTGATTAAATTATTACTAGAGTTGCCAAACGGCGCGGCGGCGGCCGCTTTCAATAGCGTCACATGTACAGGATGATTCCTATAACGTTCTCAACCCAATTTTTTGGTTTGTCTTTGGAAATAAATTAAAAATGTTTAACGTAACTTATAGTATTTTTTCCAAGAATTTCGAAAATTTCAACAAAAAAAACAATTGTAAGTCAAATAAAAGTCGGAAAAATAAAGCAATGTTTTCTTAAATTGTATGTTTTTACAATTCTGAAAAAAGATTTATGATTCCTTTTTAAAATCCCTGCAAAGAATATACAGGTGGCCCCATAAGAGCGGGAGAAACTAAACTAAAAATCAGTGTTTTTTTTTTTTGTGATTGCAAACATAGAGATATATTGTATCTTATCTTTTAGTGTTTTTTATTTATTGCAAACTTTATACTACCAGCATCTTCATAGGTTTCAGACGCGCCATGGATGAAAAACAATTAATTTGATACGTATGCCTTACGAAATAATTTACTAAATTCAAAAAGCAAACTAAAAGTTACTTTAGCATAAAATATTTGTTGTTATAACCGCGAACCTCTTTCTCCAGTGCAGTCTATTATTAGCTTTCGAGTTGTGTACACGTTAAGTCACTTGGGCGTATTGCATATTGTTTTTGTGTTTTTATTTTATTTGTTATACTGTATTGTTGATATTAATTTAATAACAAAGCATGGCAGACGTACACAGGGGTAGAAAACGGCCATTTGCTGCCAAAGTGAATAAATTTATAGGTGAATTCCCGGATTTATTCTATAATGGTGCTAAAATAATTTGTAGTGTGCAAGAAAGATTTGATGTGCTGGGATAAGCGTGATTGTGGACTTCACGTAAATAGTGTACACCATAAAAATAAAAAAATGGCGTGCCTTCGACAACACAGTTTATGTTTGATTTACTATTAATGCTGATTGCCTGTGATGTTCCGCTGCACATACTCAATAAACAACCATTTCGAGAGGTCTGGAATAAATACAATGCCCAGATGAAGTTACTAAGTCGCACAACGTTATGTAACTATCTACCAACTGTACACGTAGACATGGTAAATAAGATGAAATGTGAATTAAAAAATACACGGCTGTGGTTATCTGTTAATGAGACAACAGATTATAAAAAAATTCTATTTTAAATGTTATAGTACGAGTACTGGACCCTCTTAAACCGACAGTTCCACTGTTACTAGCTGGCAAACGACTAAGTCAGTGTACTAGCAAAACAATTACCAGGATGGTGCTGGAGACGTGGAGACTGTCAAAAAGTCAAGTGTTGATGTTTGTGACTGATGGCGCCGTGACAATGCATTCGGTAAGCCGTTCTTTGCAAAAACAAGGTTGTACGTTTATACATGTTACGTGTAAAGTGCATGCTTTATATCTTGTGGCAGAAACTATTCGAAAAAGGTTTTCCAGAGGTGGATGCATTAATAGCAAGTACAAAATAAGTGTTTCTTAAATCTTAAATTTTTTTGATGCGCGTCGAACAGAATATGCAGAGCCACGTGAGCGACAGGTGGTGGGGAGAAATTGTTGCTACGTTTAAATGTGTGTAAAATAAACGAGTTCAAATCGCTGGTACCTTGTGACCGTGCCCTGGTGTGAACACATTACCTTGCCTTGTTCTGAGCTTGAGTTGAAATGCTGTCTTGGAGTTTTGCAGTTGAGTGATAAAGAAATAAAAATGCATGATAAGCCAACCTTTAGTAAGGTCTTATTTCAATTTTAACTAGGTTCCTAGAAAAAGAAGCAGTTTGCTGACGAGGCCCCCAAATGGCGACAAAGAATTAGAATTAAATGATTTGAAAATCGATTTATACTTTTGCACTTTTAGACTAAATTTATTAAAAGTTCCTGCTGTTGACATTAAGAATTATCACAAAATTATAGAATAAAACAATAACATTAAACAGAAAGTTCATTTTAACCAGAATTACAAGTAAAGTGAAAAAGATGAACAGTTTACACAAAGTAAATTTAACTAGCACACTGCCCCTTATTTACATAAAGGGGTGTACAAGCTAACATGCACAACCAGGAGAAATGCAATTTGATAGAAAAGCCTCTGGCTATGTTGTGGAGCTACCATGGATACTGCGGATGTAAAAGCACCACTTTAAACGGAGAAATACAATGATTCCTGCAAATGCAATGTTTATCAGTCAGATATATTTACATATTTTATGTAATAAATTTTAAGTTAAATAGATAACCTTCGATAGAATTTAATATAAGTTGGCATGTGGTTTTCAACACTTCCAATTTATCATTATTTAATTATGTTTTAATCCAAAATTTTAAGTAAAAGTGGGGTAGTTATTAGAAAAAGTTTCCAATAAACCTATCAAAATAATTAGGAACTAAATTAATATATCTGTGAAACTGCATTCTTACAAATTTTTATTTATTTATTTATTTAACTACACTATCCCACAGTAAATTACCAATTACGGGATAGGAACACAAACTATAAACAGATAGTGTAACAAAATATCTGCTGATAGTTACACAATATTCAACATTTACTATAAATACATTATTTTACAAAACATAATTTTAAAATAGCAGTATATAACATAATACAGAAATGATTGACAGACAAAATTAGAGAAAGAAAAAACAAATAAAATGTTATAAAAACAATTAAATTAACACAAAGTGACTAGTAGCTAATAATACTAAAAAAAGATGAAAAATACAAAAAAAAATAAACAGATTACTAATACACTAAGTAGTCCAGATCTATCAAGTAAATTGCTAATTTTTTTAAGAATTTCTTCTTTATTTCCTTTATTTTACAATTGAATGTATCAATATTGTCTTTAACCTCTGAATAATTAGAGCAAGCTTGAAAGAGTGGCGATGCTTTTAATAGGTTAGTTTGAGGAGTGGACAGATGAAATGTTTCAGGAGAGCGCGAGGCTAATCTCGGTACGTTAAAATCAAGGTGTTGGAGAATTTGTGGACAATCAAAATCATATTTAATTATCTTGTGCAGAAAAATGATAGAGTGCATGGATCTTCTTTTCTTCAGTGACACAAATTTATCGAAACAAAAAGCAGGCGCTTCTACCGTTCTTCAAAAAAGAAGAAAACATGTGTTTCTACGATGACATCAACGGTTTATTTGATGTACGATAGAAATGAATGGCGTTTGTTCATCGATGGTTCGAAATATAGTCTGAAGCCTGCTTTGCTCCACAATGGAAATGAAAAACCATCTATTCATGCAGTACAAACAAAGGAATACTACGACACAATGCGTAAGATCTTGGCCAAGATCAAAGATAATAAGCATCAATGGAAAATTTGTGGCGATCTAAAGGTTTGAAAATTAATTATAATTAAACTTGAAACATTAATTGTTTTACATATTATTCCAACAGGTGATTAGTCTCTTGATTGGGATGCAATCTGGATTTACCAAATTTTGCTGGTTTTTGTGCTTATGGGATAGCCGTGCCACTAACCATCATTACGTGAAAAAAATTGGCCAAATCGTATTCATTATGAGCCAGGACAACAAAACGTCTCCCCTGCACCAGTTATGAACTCACAGGACATTTTCACATCAGTCTTGGCCTTATTAAGAACTTCGTCAAAGCGCTCAACCGTGAAGGACCGGCTTTTCAGTACTTAATCAAGTTGCTACCCAAATAGGGAACTTGCACATTTTTTTTTTTACTTCATAAAAATGTTCTACAATACTAAAAAATAAGATATGCAAAATATGACGCCTTAATTCCCAATAATAAATTTGTTATAAATTATTAGTGTCGCGCGCGAGCGAACCGTTTCAAACAGGTTCAAAAGCGCGGGAATAGTCGTGACATCACACCATACCACGACGGAGATCCCAGCACTCGACTGCTTGATTTCAGCCGTAAAAATACCAGCATCGCCATAAATTTTAAGTGTATAGGTACTTAAAATGGAAACAAAAACTCCTTATTTTAAATATTGCATTGTACCGTTGTGTAAGAATACTACAGTAAAAGTGCCAGATAAAATATTTATAATGTTGCCAGAAGACAAGATTCGTCGATCAAAATGGCTAAAAGCGTGTAGAAGAAATGAAAAAGACATTTCACAGAGCAGTAGGTCTCTACATGTGTGTGAAGATCATTTTAATGTAAGTACATTATTAAATACTATATGTCTATCTACTAGTTTTTCGCAGGCGGGCAATAAAATATGCCGAATTCCGAATTATTGAATTTTAATTAGGGTAGGATTAAAGAAAGAATATGTATACAATGTTAGAAAATAAGATTAGTAGATAGAATGTAATTTAGTGATACTAAGTAAAGGTAATTTCCTGGTGCGAAAGTAAACAGCTATTTATTATTATACTCTTCGCAAATACGATTACGAAGAGTATATTGCATTTGATCGGGACATTTCTAAAATCGTTAATATCGCTCGCAGAGAAAAAATCATTTCGTTCGTCATCGAATTCTGAACAACTTTCAAAATGTCCGTCTGTTCATCTGTCCGTCCGTCTGTCTGTCCGTCACGTTTCTTGTAAGCACGATAACTAAAGAAAAAAAAGTCCGTTCGAATTGAAATTTGGGCTATAAGTTAGTGTTAGCTAGAAGAAGAAGTCCATTGTTTTTGAAAAAAATCAAATAGTAAATAAAAAAAGTTATAGGACATTTTATTTAAAAATATGAATCTACAGAGGGTTGCAATTTTCAATGTACTACTAAAATTGAAGTAATTTTCTATAGACACCAAAACGCTGTAAAATATACTACCACAAATTTCGCCTACGCAGTCGGCATTATCGGGAGATGAAAAAAATTGAAAATTAAATATGTGATCAATATATTAGGTATTGCAAGATTGAATCTTAGTTTATACTATAAAATATACTGCCATGCGTTTCGCCAATACAGTCGGCACCATCGGGAGAGAAAATTAAATACGTAGTCAATACATTAGGTATTGTAAGAATGAAGTTTAAAAGACAAACACAAGATTCTTTTCAAAAAACTGCGAAGAGTATCCTACAGAATGTGCAACAATTATATAAAAGTTCAATAACACTACTGTCTGCGAAGAATAAAATGTTTACCTCTAGTTTCAAAATGTTAATATTTGTTGCAGCTAGAAGAAGATATGGATAACTACATTAAATTTAAGCTTATGGGTGGTCGAAAAAAGATGAAGCCTAATGTCGTACCCCACACATTTGATTGTCAGCCGGACAGAAAAAGGGCGTTCAGCCAACCTCCAAGATCAGCAGCCCTCAAAAGGGCCAAACGAAGAATAGTTGATGACGCAGTAGCTTCTACATCAACATTATCTGCAGAAGACCTAGGCAATATGCAAGTAGACCAAAGTAGTATACAATCTGTCCAATCTCCAAGTGATGCAAATGATTATGGGGAACCGTTAACAACTGCTATTAACAAAAAGGATATGACAACCCAAGCTCGTCCTAAAGTGAGAAGTAAAAATATACAGTGTAATTTACATTTTGGTGTTACAGTTGGTTTATCACCATTTAAATTATTGGAAACAGTGGAAACTACACCGATTAAAAAAACAACAGAAGCAACTGCTTCTGTAAAAAATGTGTGTGAAAGCCTTACATGCTCACCTACAAGCGAAGAAAATTGTGAAGAAGATAATGACAGTATAAGTAACTATTCTGAGTCATGTGAAGAGGTGGACGGCCTTGAGGAAGAAGAGAAAAAACAATTTAAAAACTCGTGTCTGGAATGTACTATTAAAAAATTGCAGTACAGGACTAGGCTATATATGGGATTACCTGACTATGCTTTCTACACGTTTCAGTTACTTCAAAAATATTGTAAAATACAAAATATGTACATATTCCTTACTTTAAAAAAAATAAGGACGGGACAATCATTAACATCATTGGCGGATGATTTTGGTACAAGCGAGAGTAACGCTTCTAAAATATTTTCAGTCTTTACCTGTCATCAGTAAATATTTGAGAAAATGTATTTTAACAGCCCAACCTACCTCTGTCAAATCAAATTTGTCATTGGCTTTTCGAGCTCGATATAACAATGTTTTATGTATCATCGATTGCTTAGAAATTGAGATAGAAAAGCCGTCTGATTCAGTTAAGCAGTCTTTAACCTGGTCAGAGTACAAAAAATGCAACACACTGAAGTATTTAATTTCGTGTACTCCTGATGGCATTGTAAATTTCATTTCAACTGGTTATGGAGGACGAACATCTGATGCAGTTATAATCGAAAATTGTGGATTCTTAGATGTTATTCCCCCAGGTGTGACTATTATGGCAGACAGAGGCTTTAAGCATATTGAGCATTTACTAGTTACCAAAGGTTGTGTATTAGTTAGACCACCAAGTGTCTCAGCTAGTCTAAAATCTAGTAAAACAGAAGTACTGGAAACAAAAAGAATAGCAAGTTTGAGAATCCATGTTGAAAGGGTTATACGTAGACTAAGAGAGTTTTCATTTTTGGCCCCACATGCCTGTATTGATAATAAATTAATACCATATACTGATCTCATAATTAAAATAGCTTGTGGTCTAATTAACTCTGCAATCTGGATTAATTTCAGGCCGATAACATTTTTGCGATACACGCCATTTTTAATATTTGCATAGGATATATTCTTCTATTTGTACTATATGCTAATGAATATCTTCTATGTGGTTACATAATAAATAAAATGACCAAAGTAATTTTTTACTTCTATCGTAACATTTATTAAAACAAACAAATTTTTTAAAACACTTCTTTTATTTTTAACCTACTTAATAAATTTATAAGGAATTATTTTTAACAGAGTTATAAAGAGAAGTAAATATGTTTTCACGCCAGAAACATTTGGCTGTATGCATTATAAATTTTACATAATCTTCATCATACTCTACCCATGTATAGTAGAATTTTGAATTTTTTTCAAAATCTGGATCCGCAACACAAAATAAAAATTTTTTTTTTGCCACAGAAAAACATTTGTAACTGCACTTGAGCCTTGTATTTGGCGGTTACCTCATTATCTTTTGTCAAATAGTTTGCAACAGTTTTTTGTGACTATGGACATTTCACCTCTAAAACAAATTCATCGCATATAGAGTCAGGTGATGCTCCAAAAATAGGATGATTCGCATTCAACTTCAAACCAGTCTGACTGAACTTTACTGTAAATTTTCTTTCCAAACATGTGATTACACTTTTCTCTAAACGTATTCCTCTTGTCATAGCCGCAGTGGGTTTAAACTTTGAGACGCCAAGTATTCGGTTGACAAAAACACCATCACATTTCTTGCAGTGTGCAGCATCGTAAATGTTCGATGCAGTTATTCTCGCATATCGCAGTTCAAACCACAAACTGCACTTTGATTGTTCCCTTGTCTTTACAGCAGCTTCAGAACATAACTGTGTGTCCATCATCTGAGAACAAAATCGGAAAAACTCCGTACATGCACTTTGTCCACTAGACACAAATTTAAGCATAAGTTGGTATAGTCCTAAATTTTCTGCTATTTTATTAGATTTGAAATGTCTTAAAAGCTGGCTCTCTGAAAGATTTGCTGTGCCCTTATCTATAACTTCTTTTAAAAAAAAGTGAACTTTCCTCATCTGAACTTAACTCTGCCTTTGCACCAAAGTCTTTTAATGTTAGAAATTTAATGGAAGATCCAATTTTTGAAAGTTTACTCTTTGCCCAGTAACAAGCCACTTCAGTTGGAGATGGTTCATCACTTCTTCTGTGAAGCCACATTAGAAATGCTATGGCAAGCTTGCAGCCACCTGTAATTATAGAATAATTATGTAACTGATTGTTAATTATTTCAAAGGGTATCGACCTGATGAAGCAGCACAATCATGGCATTGTACATCTATGACATTTTCGGATTCTTCATCAATATTACAAGTTACTGTATACTGTTTTTTTCTGATATTGTGTTCAGGTGTTACTTTGGCCTTTACTGTGCATATATTATTCTTCCTTAGAACTTGTACCCATCCCACAGCTGCGTCCCCATAGGATTTTCTTCCGGATCTGAAAGTATTTTAGTTTTTGTGTAATAATACAACTAACTGTTCAGTAAATGTAGATATACCGGGTGTAACAGGATCATGGTATACCCTCCTTTTCTCCTTTAGTTTTGAAGATAAATGATTGAAATTTGGGGTATCCTATATACATAATAAGCGGCACTTTTTGACATTCAATTGATTCTTTTTTTACTTCCGGTTTCGCTGGAAGTGACACTAACTTTCGATTTTTAAATGGAACACCCTATATATTATTGCATTTTTGAATTCTGCATAATTTTCTGAATCCATCGATACCAAATAAGCTGACACTTCAAACGTCAACTTTTCTTATAATATAATTTTTAATTTTCCATTTAAGCCATGACGGTTCCGATTTATTCTAAATGAAATGAATAAAAAAAAATATAGAATATTTCTCTATGCTTTAGAATATCTAAATTACCTACGATAGGTAATTATACATTTGCGCAACATTTCCTTTGCAGCAAATGTCTTCTATAGAGACACTTTACACGTGTGTACAAAAAAAAAACACGAAAAATATAGAAGTGGCTGTTTGTAAAGAATTACCCTAAATTCTTTCAAACATAAGATAAGTCTGCTAAAAATGCTTAGTTGCAACTAAGCATTTTGTAGTTATTTCTTTTTATTCCGTGATCAAGTCATAATTTTATGTTTATAAATTATTACTAAAAGCTAAAAAAATACATACTTCTCTGCCTTGACCCCGCGGACTTCTCCAAGGGAAAAACTTTCACTATTTTGTATAAAAGATGCCACCATAAACATATCCACTTTAGGCAAATTATCAGATTGGCCCTTTGAAAAACCTTGATCAGTCATTTTAAAATATCTGTACAACTACAATAAGCGGTACTATAAAACACAATTATATATTTATATCAGAACAGTCACTAACAAATCAACCACAGTCTTATAACACCGGTAAACATCTGATTGTATTGCTTCCCGACGCGACGACTACCGAATATGGTATGGTGTGACGTCACAGTCAATAGTAGCTCGTTTCGGGCCACTTAAATTTTATCGCTGTTTAGATCCTTTATACTGATCGCGTGGTATTAGAAAACTTATTTTTTTGTGAAGTACACGTTTTATTACAACGTTACGCTATGATTTTTAGTATTATTTTTATTTTTAAAATTATAGGCAAGTTCCCTATTGTCATACGCAAAAATCAAAGAAAGATTATTTGTCCAGACCTGATATTCGAAAATTAATGGCCGACGGAAACTTCACAAAATGTTTAGCGCCCGGTGAAGCTGCAGCATGGGCATCTTTTCGAAGTGTTGTTCCCAACTTTCTCGGTAACTGCAAATTACCGGATTTCAAGAAAATCATCGGCAATTTGTTGCAAAATTACCGCAAAATTGGAGCTCGAATATCTCTCAAGATGCATTTCCTGCATTCCCATCTCGATTTTTTTCCTAAAAACTTGGGCGATACGAGCGACGAGCAAGGAGAGCGGCTACACCAAGATCTAGCGAACATCGAAAGATGACACCAAGAATTTTGGGATGAAGGCATGATGAGCGCCTACTGTTGGACTCTAAAGCGTGAAACAGATCCCAAAGAATATAAACGATTCAGTTCCACTGCTCTTCATTTCTGATTTATCACTTTTAATTGAATACAATGGCCATTAATTGTCATAAATCGTAAAAAAATTAATTTATTGACTATCTTGAAAACTAGAACCAATCTTAAAAAAACGGAGTGAATATTCGGATTCAGCGCCCCAAATTACCTTAGAAACAACTTTTGGTTGCTCAGGTCCAATACTGTGTATACTTGTGAAAGACGGTTATTCATGTGGTAGTATGACCCAAGGAGGAAAAAGAAAAGTTAAGACAAATAACAAATAAGCAAGAAAAATGCAAGAAGTTTGGGACCTCATTGGTTAACAGTGGAAGAAATTAGTGGAAAAAAACTAACTGAGATAGACCATGACAGAGGGCAACCTAGCTAAAGTTTCAAAAAATTTTGGCGAGATGGGTTCCACGCTTACTGAATGCAGATTTTTGAATTGGTATAAAGCAGAGAGACGCATTTTTGAAACACATTCTAACCTGTAGCGAGTTATGTGTACATCACTACACCCATGAATCTAAGCGGACCAGTATGGAGTGCGACGGAAAAATGAAGCAGGTCCAATGAAGGCAAAAATCGGTTGTCTGCTGACAAGGGATTTGCCACTGTTTTTTGGATTATAGAGACTTGTATACGTCGATTTTCTCAATGAACGAAGGATAATCAATGGTGTGTACTACTTCGAACTGCAAATCAGTTTATACGTCCAAAAATACATGATGTCCCAATCCACAGTGAGATGCTTCTGCACAACGCTAGGCCTCACACCGTCGCCATAACCCAAGACAAATTGATAGAACTACATGCACCACCGTTGAACATCACCCTTACAGTCCCGATTTGTCCCCGTGTGATTACCATTTGTTTGGACCACTCAAGGAGGCGTTGGGAGGACAACGATTCGATATAACGAAGAGTTTGACAAATTCGTACACAATTGGCATCGGACACATCCCAATACATTTTATGACACAGAAATTAAAAACTACTAAACCCGCGCAAGTGTTTAGATGTTAGTTTGAAGTATATAGAAAAATTAACTTGTGTGTGTGCTTTGGAAATATTTTAATCGAATAAAGATTTTTGGAAAAAGTTCAGTTTATATTTATTTGACTGGCCCTCGTATATACTTATGTTTATACACTGTGTTATTTAAAACTGTTGACCCTCATTTTCTTTAAAACTACAAAAGATTTAAAAATTCGTTGAGACGCCTCAACATTTGTTCCAAGGGCTATTGAGGAGCCTAGGCAATGATTGATCAGTTCACCCCCTTAATTCCCAGCATCCCCAACAGTTATTTACGTAACAAGACTGGAAAATGATTCTTTACTGGGCAAGCGCCAGCGTGTCCTGAAGTCGGCGAGCCCAGTAAAGACACTTTCCGGGTGTGTTGCGTACAATATTTACTCTGCAATCGTTTTTGCTACTCTCAAAAAAATTTTTAAATTGAAATCCTTTGTAAACAAAATTCATAAAACTGACAAATCAACTGACATGTCAGACGCTGTTAAAGAGTGCTTAACTAGATATCTACTCTAGTGCTGTCAATCAAAAGTGACATAAGGGATCGGTAAAGACTTCCGGTCTCTTATGTCACTTTACGGAGCTAGTAAAGCCAGTAAAGATGTATTTTCACCCAAAAAATTGACCAAAAATTGTTAATTTTTTAGACGGTTGCAGAAAAAATATTAAATTGAACCGCCCCATTGTTATATCATTGTAAAGCTAATTTTATTGCGAATAAAACGGTTTTCCAGTTTCTGAAATCGGTTAAGATTTAGGGGGTTATAGTTAAAAAAATTAATACCATTGGTTTTTGAGGATAACTTTAATAGGTGTATTTTCTTAGTAACCTTAACAATTTGTTAACTAAAATTGTGTTATTACTTTATTAAATTTTCAAAGTGGGCACCATTGGTGCCAAGGCAGTACTACAGCCTTTGTTCAAATTTTGATCTTACTTTAACAAAAGTTTCACGGGAGATGGATACTTTGACATTTCTGAGTTATTTTATTTGAGATCTTCAAATCTCTCAGATCTAGGCAACGTCAAGGGGAGATAGATAAATTGGAGGCGCGAGTAACCCATTCTATGGATCATCTTGTTGGAAAATCAGTTCTTCTTCATTAATTAGCAGAATACCATCTCAATCTGCATCTTGCTGACTTTTACATCTTCCGTGAGTAAAGAATCAATGGTATTTCCTAAAATATTCAAGTATAATGGACCCGTAAGACTTTCATTAATGGAAAGAGGGCTAATCATTGAATAGGGAACTTTCACATTTTTTTTTCACTTCATAAAAATGTTCTACAATACTAAAAAATAAGATATGCAAAATATGACGCCTTAATTCCCAATAATAAATTTGTTATAAATTATTAAAGTTTCGCGTTTCAAACAGGTTCAAAAGCGCGGGAGTAGTCGTGACATCACACCATACAATTTACAAGCGACGACGGAGATCCCAGCACTCGACCGCTTAATTTCAGCCGTAAAAATACCAGCATCGCCATACATTTTAAGTGTATACTTAAAATGGAAACAAAAACTCCTTATTTTAAATATTGCATTGTATCGTTGTGTAAGAATACTACAGTGAAAGTGCCAGATAAAATATTTATAATGTTGCCAGAAGATAAGATTCGTCGATCAAAATGGCTAAAAGCGTGTAGAAGAAATGAAGAAGACATTTCACAGAGCAGTAGGTCTCTACATGTGTGTGAAGATCATTTTAATGTAAGTATTATTAAATACTATATGTCTATCTACTAGTTTTTTCGCAGGCGGGCAATAAAATATTCCGAATTGCGAATTATTGAATTTTAATTAGGGTAGAATTAAGTAAAGAAAGAATGTGTATACAATGTTAGAAAATAAGATTAGTAGATAGAATGTAATTTAGTGATACTAAGTAAAGGTAATTTTCTGGTGCGAAAGTAAACAGCTATTTATTATTATACTCTTCGCAAATACGATTACGAAGAGTATATTGCATTTGATCGGGACATTTCTAAAATCGTTAATATCGCTCGCAGAGAAAAAATCATTTCGTTCGTCATCGAATTCTGAACAACTTTCAAAATGTCCGTCTGTTCATCTGTCCGTCCGTCTGTCCGTCCGTCAAGTTTCTTGTAAGCACGATAACTAAAGAAAGAAAAGTCCGATCGAATTGAAATTTGCGCTATAAGTTAGTGTTAGCTAGAGGAAGAAATCCATTGTTTTTGAAAAAAATCAAATAGTAAATAAAAAAGTTGTAGGACATTTTATTTAAAAATATGAATCTACAGAGGGTTGCAATTTTCAAATTGAAGTAATTTTCTATAGACACCAAAATGCTGTAAAATATACTACCACAAATTTCGCCTACGCAGTCGGCATCATCGGGAGATGAAAAAAATTGAAAATTAAATATGTGATCAATATATTAGGTATTGTAAGAATGAATCTTAGTTTATACTATAAAATATACTGCCACGCGTTTCGCCAATACAGTCAGCACCATCGGGAGAGAAAATTAAATATGCAGTTAATACATTAGGTATTGTAAGAATGAAGTTTATAAGACAAACACAAGATTCTTTTCAAAAAACTGCGAAAGTATCCTACAGAATGTGCAACAATTATATAAAAGTTAAATAACACTACTGTCTGCGAAGAGTAAAATGTTTACCTCTAGTATATATAGTATATTGCAAATACCTTTCCCTTGCCCTTTAATTTATTCTATTCAAATCTTACATTTATCTATTATGTGAATAATAACACCACACAATCACTCATTTCCCTTGCCCCAAAACATAGTACGAAAATACCTACGATAGGTAATTATACATTTGCGCAACATTTCCTTTGCAGCAAATGTCTTCTATAGAGACACTTTACGCATGTGTACAAAAAAAACACGAAAAATATAGAAATGGCTGTTGTAAAGAATTACCCTAAATTCTTTCAAACATAAGACTAAGTCTGCTAAAAATGCTTAGTTGCGACTAAGCATTTTGTAGTTATTTCTTTTTATTCCGTGATCAAGTCATAACTATTTTATGTTTATAAATTATTACTAAAAGCTAAAAAAAATACATACTTCTCTGCCTTGACCCCGCGGACCTCTCCAAGGGAAAAACTTTCACTATTTTGTATAAAAGATGCCACCATAAACATATCCACTTTAGGCAAATTATCAGATTGGCCCTTTGAAAAACCTTGATCAGTCATTTTAAAATATCTGTACAACTACAATAAGCGGTACTATAAAACACAATTATATATTTATATCAGAACAGTCACTAACAAATCAACCACAGTCTAATAACACCACATTGTACATATTATGTTTATGTAGAATGTCATACTTTGTTAATTTGTTTGTTATTTTTTAAGTATTTTATGAATGAATTGATTTTTAGTTTCCTTTTTTTCTGTATATATGTATATATTAATATAAATCTTACTCTGTACCCCATACAAGTTGTAAATAATCTACTTAATTGTGAATAAAGATTTTAAATTGGAATTGGAATTGGTAAACATCTGATTGTGTTGCTTCCCGGCGCGACGACTACCGAATATTGTATGGTGTGACGTCACAGTCAATAATAGCTCGTTTCGGGCCACTTCAATTTTATCGTTGTTTAGATCCTTCATACTGATCGCGTGGAATTAGAAATCTTATTTTTTTGTGAAGTACACGTTTTATTACAACGTTACGCTATGTTTTTTAGTATTATTTTTATTTTTAAAATTATAGGCAAGTTCCCTATTCCCCAAAATACTTGCCCAAACATTTATTTTCTCTGGTTTCTGTGTGTGGATTTCACGATACAGATGCGGATCCTCAATATCTGCAAGTCTGCCTATTGACAAATCCGTGAAGTTAAAAGCAGATATTTGTTATATAAATTTCGTGCCTATTCATTTCGTCAGTCACAATTTCGCAGAACTGTACTCTTCGATCAAAATCATCTACGCATAATTCTTGGACAGGAAGCACGTTGTATGGATGATATTTGTGTAGTTTCAAAGTGTTGTGCACTATACAAACAGAAACATTCGTTAAAGAACCTACTTTTCTCATTCTTAAGCATTGGGGTCCATGTCAGAGTTACCACGAATTTCAATTTGAGTAGCCTCTAGGTGCGTTTCGTTTGTTATTTTCAACACTCCCAGTTTCTAAAAATATTGGTATCAAACAAGTCTCATATGGACGA
This sequence comes from Rhamnusium bicolor, assembly GCA_029963845.1. Lineage (NCBI taxonomy): Eukaryota > Metazoa > Arthropoda > Insecta > Coleoptera > Cerambycidae > Rhamnusium > Rhamnusium bicolor. The sequence continues at coordinate 155,646 of JANEYF010001302.1, read as the reverse complement.
GCAACATTTTTGTATGGATGTCTTAAGTTAAATTCACGAGCACAGTTCATCTAGAACATTCACTATTTTTGCCATACAAAATGTCTATTTCTTCGTTAAAGTATAAACCATGATCTTCAATAAAAATTAAGAACACACGACGAATAGGTCTCGGAATAGGTATTCTCAGCTTACAAATTAAGAATAAACTTCTATTCTATTCTATTCATTTGAGTTCCGTCTTCCAAGCATATAACCACTGCGTTGGTAAATTATGATAAAAACACTGTATCGGAAGGTGGACCTTACCACCCAGCTGGTGTCTCGCTATTGGTCAATGTCACGTGCAGTTAGCGCTAAGATTTTATTCAGGGTTGGATTCCAGTTTATGGTGATTTATTGTAAATAAGCAATTATCATGAGAAAATCGTTTATTATTCATTGTGTGTTGTGTATATATATTATTGTATGAATTAATCAAAAGTGAGAACATGGATTTTGCAGTGACGAAGAATAAATATGGTGAATGGGGTATTTTCCCTTTTTTTTTTATTTGAAAATCAAAAACTAGAGATAAAAATAAGAGACACACGTCTTTTCTTCATTTTTTTTCTCTTCATTTAATCGGAAAAAAAGAGTTACATTTTCGTGACGTCACTAAGCGCAAATTCAAATAAAGCTCAAATGTAGTTATTTTTAGAATATTTCATAAGGTTTGTTCATTAATTTTGATTCTAGCAAGTTTCAGTTAAGAAGAGAGAGATGGTGAGCGATTTAACATAAGTTGAAAAGAGACAAATTTGTTTGATTCTAATCAGTTTGATGGTAATGTGCCAGATTTGACATTAGACCGTAACCTCATTTTTCGTGTTTACTATTGTAAAAATATAGCAGATAAACTATCTGATCTACCTTCTACATATTTTATTTCCATATTTGTGTGCTTTTAGAATGTTTTTGAAACAAATACACAAACAAAAATGCTGAATCAAGAATCACAACAGAATAATAGAAGTACCAATCTTGCCAGTGTTCTAACAATTTTTTTATTATTTCCCTAATTTGCGCTTAGTAGCGCAATTATGAAAAATTTTAACTTTCAATGGGAATAACTATTTTATAGTGCAATGAATTTTTTTTTTGTGTAAAAAATACAAAAAAATATATATTTTCAAAACATAAGCATTTCCACTTTCATTTCAGATAAATGAAAATACCCCATAATTATGATAAAACTTTCTACCCGGATTTCGTTGTCTCATTTTCCAAATAATAATTTAGAACAGCGATCGAGTTAATTCGATTTAATGTTCGTAATTAGGGCTTGTGTACCTCTATGATTAGATCTTGAAAATCCTATAATTTTTGGTGTTTTCATAATAAAACTTACGCCACTTACAGGTACTAATCTATCAATAACGAGGGAGTATCATTATATTCTTGGTATTTTATGTGACTTGCATCGAAAAGTTCTGGTGTAGGTACTTAATTATTACCATATTATACGATTCAAATCTAATGAGCTCTCACTATTACTGCGAATACTTCAAAATGGCTGAGCAGAAAAAAACTTGAAAAAAATAAGTAGGTACGGTTTACTTCAAACTCATTGCAACATAAAAAAGTCGCCTTCGTTGATGCCTTTAACACTGTCAAAAAAGCCGACGTTTTTATGTTGAAAATAAATTTGAAATCAACTATACACTAGGTTCCTATTAATTTTTTAATTTATACCAAAAAATTTACCCATTTTTAACGGCACACTAAACTTTGAATGGTCATTTTTCGGAAACCACTTATTAGTTTTATGTGAAATGTAGTGATTTGAAAAAAATATTTTTTATATGTGGTAATTTTGTCCATTTTTTTTGCCCAAAACCGTATATTTACAAAAATGTGCCACCATATCTGTTCAGTTGTTTTGGGAGATTATTTTTAGAACATTAACTTATACAATCAAATAAACAATTATCTCGAAAAATCATTTTAAAAAATGTGAACGCTTAATAAATTACAGCCTTTCAAACAACTAAATAAAGCAATATTTATATTATCTTTCTCGTTTGACAACTTTATTAATATTTGATATTTCCAAAATCTTTTTCTTGTAAATTTTTTAATTTTATGTAATAAATCATTTTAGCAGAATTTAAATATCTTGAAAATTAAATGAATAAGCATGATGTCACGTTTTTGACAACTCCGAAATTTTTAAATGAAAAATTATGAAAAAAGCCAATGTATGATAAAAGCTTTATTTTATCGTTTCCTAACATTTTATTTAAATAGGATGCACATTTTCCGAGACATACGAATTAAAAACTGGTATGGTTAAAATATCCATAAAAAGTGGGACACTTTTAACTTAGCAAGTTATTCAAATTTCAATTAATGTGTGTTCAGTCTAGTTTTTTTTATAGAATTTTTTCATAATAAATTTGTATTTAGGATAAGAATAGACTTTATTTATTTTTTTGCGCAAGCGCACTCTGGAATGTCCTCCCGTAGCCTCCGATATCACACGGAAAAACACCAGTGAATTACCTACAAACACTCCTCACACCCCCGCAGGGTTAGTGACTGTATATTCCGGAATCGTATGCCGTAAAATGACAAAGGACAATTATTTTTAGTTTTTTTTTTTAATAAAAATGTAATAAAACATATTAGTACGTATAATATTTTGAATCGCAACCCAAGAACTTGAATCCGGGTCTGCATTTCACAGCTATGATACTTTCATCATTATAATATAAATACAATGGCAGTTGCTGCAATTTCTCATGCATTCCAAACGACTTTTTTTACAACCATAAGCTGATGGGTAATTGCACAACATTAAAAAATATCCTTAAACACCGTTGTTAACACTTATAAGCATGGCATTTTTTGCAACCCTACCTTTGAGCAGACAAATCATTCTCTCGTCATTTATGCACTTTGTTATGCCATAAGAAATTTCTCTGATTGTTGCCGCGGTTTACGGCAGTAAAACTAAATTAAAACTCTTTTTTTTGGCGATATGTTTTGCATAACGAATTTTTTAATTAATTTTTGTCCTGTTAATCTGCTCAAAGTTCGGGTAGGAAATAAACAATGTCACATCAAATTACTGCACAGACTCGGCTCCAGTTTTAAAATTTTAATTCGCGTATAAATCTGAGGACAAGGCATCTAATCTTGTTGCGGGTTAAAAAAACTATTTTAAAAAATTTGTCCTGAAGTGGGTTGGAACCTTTGATGTGAAGATAACACTGACATAGTTTTCCACGAAACACCAAAACACCGTATACTGCACTCAACGCGCGTTTCGCTAAGTTTTAATCATCTCCAGATAATGCCAACTTGGTGCAGTATATGGTGTTTTGTGGAAAACTACGTCAGCGTTAAAAAAATTTGAGCAGAACTTGGTGTACCAAATAATTGACTTAGAATCGAAAAGAAAAAAAATCTGTTTGCCGCCTGTCTACCGTCCGTCTATAATAAAATCTAGGCCCCCTGTGGGTGTAGGGTGTACAAAGAATATCCCCAAGGAACCTCGTGCCTGTCGTAAAAGGCGGCCAACTGAAGCAGCTGCCCGCTGTCCCACCACTTATTCCTACCTTGTCCCTAACACATCTTCCTAGTTTATCCCAACCTTCCTCTACTTACCTATTCCTCCTTCAACGACGGAGCAAGCGGCGTCACGCTTCGCAATGCGACCGCAAGTAACTAAGGAGTCCACGCGCCAGTGGACAAGGGTGGTGATGGTTTACCCAAAAAACCATCTTACGAAAATCTGAGTAGTAGTTAGAAAGGAGAAAGTATTGTTCTTTGTGATCCTGTGGAAATTCTGCCTCGTTTCTTAATTATTAAACGTAAAGAGAGTGATTCCTCAACCGTCAGTCCATTTCTTATTGATAAGATTCTAGCGGATTATGTAGGTCAAGTCAATTGTGTCAGGAAAATAAATGAAGGTTTATTAGTTGAAACTAAATTAAACAGACAACCAAGAAAATTGCTTGACATGAAGACATTTCATGACTTCGATGTAACGACTACACCACATAACTCCTTAAATTACTCAAAAAAGGAGTTATTACATGAGATTTATTAAATTGTAGCATTTTTGAAATATTAGAAAATCTCAGTGAACAAGGTGTTAGTGACGTAAAACGAATAACGGCAATGCGCGATGGAAAGAGACTTGAGTCAGCATGTTTAATTCTAATCTTTAAATTTGATAAACTGCCGAAAAAGATAAAAGCAGGCTTTCATTCAATTACTGTGCGACCTTATACCCCATCACCTCTAAGATGCTCTACATGTCTGAGGTTTGGCCATTCCTCGATTAAATATAATAATGAGACATGTGCATCTGGCAAAGAACTACACCCAGATGAAACTTGTTTAGACCCAATGAAATGTATAAACTGTGAAGGGTCACATTCTACCAGATACTGTCCGATACTTAAAGAGGAGATGGCAATACAGAAAGTGAGAGGTTCAATTCCTTTAACTAGTCCATCTTATGCAAAAGTAGCGTCTGCAACAACATCACAGACACAAACCAGTATTAGAGACATTGTAAAAGAACTTGTTCCAGAAATTATACACATATGTACATCTGTTCTAAAAGACGTAATGCAAAATCATGGAGAAAACATTGAAACGAGGTGAATTAAAGAAAAAACTTCCACTATCCTCTGTTTCTCCAGCACCTGGGGAAAAGAGGATATGCTCCAAGGGAGCATCTAAATCAGATGGCGAATCTATTATATCTATTATAGACCAGGAAATGTCTCAAACTGATGCAAGTTATACCCAAGAATTTGAATTTGCTACGCGCCGTGCTCTAGAATGAAAAAAACCTGGATGGTCAAAGGGGCATCGTAGAAAAAAACTGAGTAAGCTTTGCTGTACTATTGCTTTGTTAAAAATTTCCTTTAATTCTTGTATAGTTAGAATACCCACTATAGTACGGGGTTTCAAAATATACTTCAGTGGAATTGTAGTGGTTTAAAGACACATTAAAGAGACTAATTTGAGAGCACCTTTTTTGTATTTATCTGCAGGAAACTCACCTCAAATACACAGACAATTTTAATCTGAGAAGATATGATTCCCACAGAAAGGACGTACAAGCAGTATACAGAACACAAGGAGGGGTTGCTATATACACTAAAAGCAATCTTCAGACTCGTAGAATCCCCATACGACCTGAACTACAACTAGTTGCTGTACAAATTTTATTCCTTTTAAAGCAACCATATGCAACATATATCTACCTAACGCGGAGTGGGAACTCGATGAATTGTAGAATGTAATGTCTCAACTCCCTCAACCTGCAATAATTATTGAAGATATTAACTCACGTCGCTTTGGTGTTTGTATAGGTAACACACTTTCCAGTATATACGAACTAGAAAACGGAGTGCCACAGAGATCCACCCTTAGCGTAACTCTATTCACCATTGCAGTGAATGAACTTTCAATGACTATAATTCGTCCAGTTCATGGAGGATTATTTGTTGACGATCTAGCTATTTATATATCTGGGAATTATAAGAAAATATACAGGAAACACTTCAAACAAATATCAATACTATAAACAATCGAACTGGCGGTTTAGGCTTCAAATTGTCCGCATCAAAAACTGTGTGTCCATTTTGTATGTCAAACATCAATTCGGGATGAAACAGAGAAACACTACTCACTGGTGCTTTCAAATATGGACTACGACTGCTTTATATACGGTTATAAAAAGATTCACGTGTGCGAAAACTAGAATGCATTGACTGTGCAAGGTTAAGAATGGCAGTTGGTGCTTTTCATATCAGTCCACTACATTCTATGTGTTGTGATGCAGGCATACCACCTTTAAAACTTAGAAGAGAGCAGCTTCCCTTAAACTGGCTTTCTCCAAAAAGAGTGTTTCGCTAATAAATTCCTATCTCAGCAACAGGCAGCAGACCTGCTACTATAATGAAAACTTTTCAGAAAGCCTTACTCTAAAAGTGGCGTTCCTCAGGGTTCAGTGCTGGGCCCCATACTTTTTCTAATTTACGTAAACTATCTTACCACTTCACTAAATTTGTGCTTTTTGGAGATGACACAATTGCAACAAGCTCAAGTGATAACATGCACCAACTACTCATTCATATTGAAAATACCAAATCAGTCTTAGCGTCATGGTTTTCAAACCACAATCTTCTTTTGAATGAACACAAAACAAACCAAATCATATTTACCAATAGAAACTTACTTGGATATGAAAATCTGGAATCCACAAAATTTCTGGGTGTTGTTTTGGACCCAATCCTCTCATGGGAGCCCCACTCAAACTATGTATGCAAAAAACTTAATAAGAATCTTTACTTACTAAGAAAACTGTACTCTCTGTTACGTCAAGAAGCAATGCACACCAGCTACTTCTCACTCTTCCACTCTGTTCTCAAATATGCAATCATATCCTGGGGTCAATATGAAATCATATCCTGTTAAAAATTAGAAAAATGCAAATTTAAGCAAAGTTCAAACAAAAATTTTAGTAAATAAAACCTAACCAAAAAGTAGTGGAATAAACGATGGAAACACGGCCGGAAGATTTTTTCAGGTATCCGAAAAGTACAGCTCAAATAACTTGACTGTCAACTTACTTTAACGTTGTGGCACCATCTTGTCAGCAGTGTTCAAAATTAATACTAAGAAATTTGTGATTATGCAAAAGTCAAACTGTTAGAAGAGTTTTCCTTGGTATTATATACCAGCTAGTATGCACAAAATATTAATTCACGGTTCAGCCACTTTCAGAAGAGGCCCAGGAATGCAGAAATAAAGATTAAAAAAATGTGCAGAGCCACACCAGAAGGATTTTAAACGAAACAATGAATGAAGATTTAATATGCTGCCTTCTGGTCTCTTCAGATATAACTGGATTAAAAATTCTACCCCCCCCCCAAGCTTAGGAAGCTCTGGAGCTCCTTTCTGCACCTGAAATGACTGTAGTAGAGACCCACCCTGCTATACTATCAAGTTCAGAAATGTCAGCTTCTGAAAATAATTCCGACGACGAGAGTGACTATGAGTGATAAATTTCTGTTAAATTTTTTGTAAATGTAATTTCTTCCACCCTTTTCATAGTTGCCATTCCGGTGATTTAATTTCTTGAATATTTTATTGTAAGTTTTACAAACAGTATAGCAGGGTAAGCATGGGCCGGATGACCCTCGGGAATGTTGGGCTGATATTTTTACCTTTTTGATGATTTAACTGTAATAATAATTTTAATAATAATAATAATTCTGATATAATAAAATAATTATAACATTAATGTAAATCATTCACAATCACCAGGGTAAGCATGGGCCGGATGCCCTTCGGGAATGAAATGAAGAGAATGAAGAGAAAATATTCATTACTTCTGCACACGCTGGTTTTTGAAATAAATATACATATATATTTTTTTTTAATAATGTAAAAAATCTTAGCAAAAATTAGCAAAAAAAAATAAATCCTTTCATCCGTTTTCGACAGTCGACAATCCACTAAAATTATAAAATGGTTATAACTTTATTTAAACAATTAGCACCTCTGTTTCTTTTATATTTAGAGGGTGCTAAATGATGGTATCGGTTTCGCAATTAGCACCAATGGTGGTGGTACTGGTATGAACTTGGCACCAAAATTATAAAATTGTTAATAACTTTATTAAAATAATTAACATTTCTGTTTCTTTTTACATATTCAGAGGGTGCTAGATGATGGTATAGCTTTTGCAATTAGCACCGATTTGTTATGGTGCCAAGTTCACAGACCTAGTTGTATCTCTTTTTATAAAGTAACATTGTTTCTGCAATATTTCAAGATTGAGGGAAGATTCCATTTGAAAGGACTAGGTAATTTACAGTAAGGTTTCGACGTAGTTTTTGATTATGAACTACGTAATACAATTTTGTCGTATTTCTTCCAGAAAAAGTACACTATCTGAAGAAAAATTCATGTATGCATAATTACTACGGCACACTAGACCTGTATTGAAAAATCAAAAATATATTAAAAATAGTTTCAAATCAAGCCATATTGAACTACCCAAAGTCTAATTTGAACTAAAACAGTTTTAGTCAGTAATAACCTTGCTTTCCACAATCCGTGAACCTGCTACATAATATATTATTTAGGTAGTTTTCTCTTTTTAAACTTTTTTTGTGAGTTTGAGTCATTTATTTATATTTATAAATTATTTGTACTTGCGTATTGTTTCAAGATTAATCATTATTTATGGTAAATCTCACTTTATTGTCAGATTAATACATATGTAAGTGTATTTATAAATGAAAAATGACATCACGTATTACACACAATATTCCTTTTCATAACAAGCTGTAAATTTATGAAAACTAAGTTAAACTAAATTTTGCAATTTGATACAGTTGTATAAAAGAAAAACAAAAACGGAAATGCGAATATTTTGTACAGAGATGTTAAGTTTTGCCAACTTGTCTGTATAAATACACAACTTTCAACTAGTGGAGAATATGGAGGAAAAGTATTGCGCTCTTGATTGCTCTACCATGTTTAAAAATTTAAATTAAAGATTATCATGATGTCATTTAGTAAAAATAGATTATCCATTTGCTTTGTGCACTATTTAAAATATTCAAACTGGGATTATGATTCAAAAACCCAATAAAAAATTATCCGTAAAATTGTAAAATAAATAATAACAGATAATCACCCACCTATTCTTATACTCTACTATTTAAAAAAATAATAGGGCTTTCACAATGCCATTTTTCATTTTAGACCCCCACGTTAGAAATACAGGGTGTCAAAGTTTGAGTTTAAAAATATATTTTTTAAATAACTCAAGTATTTCGTAACATATTTATTTAAAATTTGGTACAATGCTTCAACTTGTTTGTTTACTGTCAAAGTAAATCCATATTTTTTACCAGTCAAAAGTTTTTTATAAGCTAGAAGTGTTCTTGTAAGTAAGAAAAACCAACATGGCTCGTAGACAAGGAATTGTACCCTTTTCTGAAATGACGGATATGATTTTAATCATGGGTAAGATTTGAATATTTTTGTAAACTGTAAACATTTATTTATATTTCTCAATTATGAATATGTGACTCCAATGCTAGTTTAGCCGCTTGGCGCTATGCCAAAAAATTTCCCAATCGATTTCATCCCAAAAGAAAATATTTTCAAATATGGTTAACCGTCTAAAGGAGACTGGAAATTTAAGGGAAAGACGGAGGGGTAGTTGCGGCCGACTCCGTACGATTCAACCTGAACAGGAAGGGGAAATTTTTAGAATTGTTGAGGAAGTACCGAAAATTAGTACCATAGTGTTTGCTAAGCAGGTCGAAAGCATAGGAAAACTCAGATACCCACTATTTTACGGACTCAGCAGCTGTACCAATTTCATCTCCAAAAAGTACAGGCTCTTTTGCCTCAAGACTTGTATTATGTAGATGGTTATATGAAATGAGTAACCGAGATCTACGTTTTATCAGAAACATTTTGTTTACTGATGAAGCTACATTTACGAGAAACAGGACAACAAATATTCATAACATACCCATATGGGCTGAAGAAAATCCTAAAGCCATAGTAGAGACGCATCATCCAGTAAACTGTAAAGTCGATGTGCGTGCAGATGTCGTAGATAATTATTTTCTCACCCCTCAAAGTGAGGAAGTTATATATTCGTGAAAAAAATTTGGAAAATTTTTATTGCAATTCTGGATGAATCTCGACGAATTATGAAGATACATAAAATTTCAGACAGAAAAAATTTTCTGTCTGAAAAAATGTTGTCTGTGTGTCTGTGTGGTTCGCGAAACAGCTACAGTTTTTGACATAAAGCTTTCAAATTTGGTGCACACATTCTAGAGGTCAAGGAAGAGATTGAGTTCGTTGATGAGTAAATTGTCTAAAAAAATTTTAGTGATATTCCACCAATGTGACTTTTTTGAAACGTCAAAAAATGTAACTTTTTTCAAACGTCAAAAATTACTTTTATTATAAACTCCACCACACGTCGAGTTTTACTACGGTGAGGAAGTTCTGATCCCCAAGTAATAATTGGCAGCGGTTGGGGGTCCTGTATTTTTACCAGGAAACTTGACTAGTCATTCATTTTTGCAATTTCTTCAAAACACACTACCCGATTTACTAAATGAATTTCCGTTACATGTAATACAAAATATTTGGTTTTAACTAAACGGTGCTCCTCCTCATTTTGCTAGAAATGTTAGAAACTATTTGAAATTAAATCTTTCCTGATCACTGGATTGGTCCGGGTCAAGATGCTCCTGTTCAGTGCCCACCCCGTTCCCTAAACCTTATTCCCTTGGACTATTCGGCCTGGGGATTTATGAAAGATTTTGTGTATATGGTTCCGATTTTGAGCGAAAATCATTTAAGAGAAAGAATCCTTCAAGCTGGAGGGCAGTTCAGATTGAAGGCAAATATTTTTCAAAGTCTAAGATTTTCTTTAATAAGAGAGATCGTATGTGTTTACAAAAACATGTAGGTCATATCTAACAATTTCTTTAGACTGGCTATTTTTTTTATTTCTACTGTTTTTTTGTTAATAATGAATTATGAATAATTTTAAGAAAATAAGGTGTATTAAATTTGTTATCTTGTTATAATGCTTCTAATTTATAAATAATTGTAGATTGCTGAATCCATTGCGCCTACCAATTTTTGGTCTGGGTGCCACTCACTTTAGAAATAGTTATTTTTGCTTGTCCTTTATTATTGATATTTTTATACCTATTGCAAAATTTGTATAAATTGTTTAGTTTTAGTATTTGAAAATTATGAAATTACCGTAAGCTGCATGGGCTCCAATATTTTTCAACTTATCTCTAAAACGAAGCATTTTCTCGAAATTTTTTGAGACATAAAATAATCCAAAATGAGGTTAACTTAAAAAAGATAGTTTGGGAATCATTGGCGCAGATCCTAAAAAAACTATGGCTTCAGTGGGTACTGGAACCCCTCTATTTTGATTATTTGACAATTACTTTTTGTGTGTTTTTTTCTTCTTCAAACGATGTAACTCTTGAAGCACTGTACCAAATTTTAAATAAATATCTTACGAAATACTCGTTATTTAAAAAGAAATATTTTAAAAACTTCAAACTTTGACACCCTGTATATCGAACATGGTAGTCTAAAATGAAAAATGGCATTGCGAAAGTCTTATTATGTTTGCCCAAGGAATCATGGTTACCGGATTGGCGTCCTTTTTCTGGACATCCTGTATAATAACGTTTATAAGTTATTGCAACCTCCGTTGTTCTGATCCTTTAATAATATTTTCCTTTGTTTGACATATGCGCATGCGTATTTAGTAAATCCTGAAATATTTTCTTTTATTAAAATACATATTAATTTAAATACAGGCAAAGAAATTTTTTTAATTCAAAGCGCATTCATTTTGACATACATAGAAATTTTATGCCAATTTAATGTCAAAAGTAACAACAGTGGTAAATAGTAAATACTGACCTATAATTTGTTTTAAAGACTTATTCACTCGACTTTTTCTGTTGCTTTGTTTTGTGTGGCTTTTCTTGTGAGTTTCTTAAGGTACATCCATCTGTCAATGCCGTTAATTTGGCATGCTTGTCAAAGTAAAGTATTAAGTAAGAAGGCCGTCGCAATACCACTCTTTAAAACTGAATGCAAAGTTGTAATACAGGATATTTTATTTAAAGCTTTTAATAAAATAATCAGCTTTCTTTCAGTCTGCAATACAATAACTCTCTATTAATAACATGTAAAACGAAATTCGGTTTTTATTGGAGATTTAAAACAGTAAACTCAACATCGCCATCCCAAATTTTTCGAACAATGAACTACGAGTTAAAAAGTGATCATTGAATATTTCTGAACACAGGTTGTTATAGTATTTCTACTCTTTCGAATTAATATTCGACGTTTGTCCAGAATGTTTTCTGTCGTCGTACTCTATTTACGTACATATTTACTTTTTCGTTATGGTATTCCGTCTCGAATAAATATAGAGTAGCCAGAAAAATCACCTTCTTTACAGATACTTCTATAATAGTTATTTATGATACAAGTGTTAAAAGTGGCATTTTATTTTGTGTGGGAAATATTGCGGAACGAACGTAGCGAATGGAGCAACCCCACGAACAAAATAAAATCACTTTTTAACCCGGCTTTAGAGAACTGAAACGTGCCGCGGCGACACATCCCCTCCATCTGTCGCCCATTATGGAACGACAGAAAAAAGTGGCGGGTAAGAAATGACAAACGACAGCGGAAAATGCAGGTCAATGCAAAAATTTAACCTAATGTATTGTTGAATTGTAAACAGTTACTATATTTTAATTAGGAAAAAAAATGTGATGTAAAGTTAACATTTTCTCGTATTGTACTGGATGTGGAGAAAAAGAAAAAATAAAATATCAAAACGGATTGTTCGAGAACGATGTGTAATTTTCTTATTATAAAGTTTCAAAATTAAACAATATCTATACTTTTACAATAATTCTACTTACCATCATTAGATCTTTGTATTTCGTAAATTGCTTAAACATCCGTAAATTCTGCACCGCTAGAGTGCTGCAAAGTGACTTTTCGTCTTTGATTATTGTTGTTCATTTTATATTTAACAAATAAACAAACACCATCACATAACCTTAAGCGACACGGTTGTCTCTGGCGACACTACCTTGTAGTTGGAAAAATCCAACTACATACGACAGCGCTAACTGTCGCTGGAACAATAGGTGGGAGCTAAGGAAGTACAGAAAGTTTGATTACTATTGGTAGATTAGCTGTCGCGGGCGACACGTTGAAGTTCTCTGAAGTCGGCTTAACAAATGTATCATACAATATTTTTTTGCAAAACTGTCATTTAAAAAAAAATGCCGTCTGTGGGGTTGAACTCCCGATCTATCGCTTACGTTTCGGACACGTTGGCACTAAGCTACCCGCTCGTTTCAATTATATGTGAAAATAAAGTGTATATATCAAGTCAGGTACTGGATAAAGGGTAACTAAGTAAAACAGTTGTAAGTTGTTTAGTGTTTATTAGTAACTACAAATTGAAGCTATCTTTAAATATTGAAAAATTTTGTGGCTAAAAAAATGGATTTTGAAGAAAATACGGGAAATGAAAGTAATTTTATTATTCCCCCAGATGTTGAAGAAGCCACAAATACGGCAACTTTAGATCTGTTGTCCCAGAAATCGTGGCAACAATATGATATAGCATATAAAAGACTTATTGAATGGTGTAAAATGAGAAAGTAGCAGACAAATTCACTGAAAATATACTTTCGGCTTACTTCGAAGAAAAACCTAAGTTATGGGAGGCGTCACCCCTGTGGTCTAATTTCTCTATGATAAAAAGCTAGTTTGCAAATCAAGAACAACGTGAATATAAGCAAGTATTACAAGCTAATAGCGTTTTTAAAACGAAAAAGTGTAGGATATCGGCAAAAAAATCGAGAATATTTACTAGCGAACAAATTAATACATTTTTGAATGAAGCTAAATATCTGATGATAAAAATTGCATAAATTTTTGTACCGTTAGAAGCTACATGAATTATTACCATAAATATGCTGCATTACGACCAGCCGCCGTTGCCCCCGTCGCTTTTTTCTAAATTACGTTAACGACAAATGTATTGTTCAACCTATTGGGATAAATACTTTTGGGAAGATTCCTACTAATATTGCCGAATTTCTGAAATTACCAGATCCGAAGCAGTTTACTGGCCATTCTTTCCGAAGATCTTCGGCATTTTTAACAGATTCGGGAGCTAATTTAATTAAAATAAAACGACATGGTGGATGGAAATCCTCACCCATTGCTGAGGGCTACATCGAGGATTTTATTACAAATAAAAATAAAATTGCTGAGAGAATTTTTCCCAGTACCAGTACCTCTTCTAATGCTACAATTGCTTCAGAGAACCCTTCTACCTTGACATCAACGTCATCAGGTGACGTCGACGATAGTATTGCAGTTAAACTGAATACCTCCGCCATTACTTCTCAGGGTATTAACATAAGTAACTGTTCATATTAATGCTTCTAAATAAATAATTTATAACTGTTCGAATAAATATGTATTAATGTTTCTAAATAATATATTCTTTCTAATTTTATCAATACAGCTTTCTATTATCTTGAAAAGAAAGCATATTACTATATAGTATATAGCATTTTATTTTTAACACGTGTTAAAAGTGTTTTTGACACTCGTGTTAAAAATATTTTTGACACGTAACATTATAAAAGTCAATTTTTAGTTCATTTATCAATGAATTAAAAATTTCATTTTTAATGACAGTTTTACAAAAAAATTATTACTCATCTTACAATAATTACGTATTTGCATAATGAATAAAATTTGCATGCAATAAAAATATTGCTGGGAAATATCATTACCTCATGTAAAGTGAAAAACGATAGAGATAAGATAAAAAATACTTGTAATTACTGCATGATAAGATTAAATTCATAATAAAAAATTTCATATTTTTGTTTTGAGAAAGAGAATTACAAATATAATGAAATGTACTTGTCGGATGCGAATAAAGAATTTGAAAAAAAACTCGGGTTAAAAATACAAAATACATTTAATAGATTTCTGGCTAGATATTTCATATTTATATTCTTATAATTATACAGTCAGTAAAATCTAGTGCTGGCAAAAATCGAAAAAAAATGGAACCGGTTAATCGGTTTCCGAATAACCGACTATTTACTTAAATATCCAAAGAACCGGTTAATCAGTTATCCGAAAACTGATTAATCGGTTATCCGAAAACCGTTTAACCGGTTATACGAAAACCGGTTAATCGGATAATTGTAAAATTGATTAAGAAGAAAACAGATTAGATTGAGTTTATAATTTAGATTTTAGAAGACAAATAAATTTAATATTTTCATTTCAGTTGATCAGTAGGTACTAGTATAAAAAAACGCGATTCAAAAATTTTATTGAACTATTATGTACTAGTTATTTTGGCGAAGTCGGTAACATCCAAAATTAATACAAATAGGGCTGAAAATATTGGTGAATGTAACATCAACACATACACACATTTATATTTAACTCGCGATCACAATAGTAAAAATATATTGTCTATAGTTATTTATTCCTGGCATTTTAAAATGTTTCTTCTCACCTTCTTTGGAGCCACTGTCCCATAAATTATTTAAAAAAAAATTATCAAGTAAACCTCTGCGCCAAAAGGATTATTCTATGAAAACATATACATATACAGAAACCTGTCGTGTTGAAATTGCTAAAAACGAAATAAAAGAAATTTTTCTCTAATTTTGAGAACGGAATCAGAGTATTCTGCTACCTCCCGATCTCTAATTCTATATGAAAATAAAAACTGCCAAGAGTGCAAAGGATTATTTTTCCTGCTTTTATTTAGAGCAGACGCACGGCGCACGCCATGCATGTCATGATGAAAGTCTAGCTAGACTTTTTAGTGCTGTGGTTGTGTATTATTGGGTTTAGTTAATATTAGCAAACTAGAACAAAAATGATAAAATACAAAATATATGTCTTTTACTGTACATGTCGTGTTTTTGATTTCAGCTACGCATTGATTAAAAATTCCACACATAGTACAGAAAAAATTCCCCTTTTATTACTTATTGCACAAATAGCTATATTAACATCAGTTTACATTTTCATACTCACAGTTCCACCATACAGTTGAATTCAAATACAATTTGTTATATAATTTACACTCTAAACAAATAAAATGGAAACGTGCTTTGTTTCGATTCTGTGGTAATACCTTTGTTTTGTTATAATATAATTATTAATTACGATTGCATATAACAACTCTGCTTTGAAACCATGCATTGACACATGTTCTAATATTTAAATATGTGAAATTGAATTATTTATTATCTGCAGAATATGTATACATGGTGATCCTTAAGTAATGCGACACAGAGCAACAGTGGATTCCGAACATCAAAATATTACGATTTAGTTGATATTAACAGAGATACAGAAACAGATTTGAAGATATCGATCTTAAAATTGGTAACCGGGGGTTTCTTAGGATGGAAAATAATGATCCGTCCCTAATTTTAGGCTAGCTCCTGGCAAGATCTCAGTTTAATCATTTATCTTTATTTTAAAACGTTAAATGATACTCAAACTAATACACTGAACTGATTCTGCAAATTTCTTTCATATATTTAAAATCTCAAATTAATGTTACAACTTTAGAAAAGCAATTTTTTTACTGTTATATGAATTAATTTCTAATATTGACTGGAGCTTTTTGTCAACTTTAACTAATGTTGAGGATGCTAGTACCTATTTCTATGGTAAGTTATACAGCACTTTTGATTTTTGTGTTCCTAAATTTACTATAAATTGTAAGAAACGTTACCCCCCGTAGTTTACCTATGAAATTATAAAAAATATCAAAACTAAAGCTAATATCTTGCGTCAACATAAAAACAATAATGGCCTAACTGCCCTCGACGACTTCAAAAAGGCTAAAATAAAATCGGATATTGATACCTCATACAAGAACTACACTCATTCACCTGAAAATAGCATTAACCCATTATATACCAAGCATCGAAAAATTCGAAAAACGAACATTTTTGTTTGTAAATATTTATTTTGTTACTCTTAAGAATACATTCCTTGTGTCAAAAAAAATTAAAAAAATTAACGTATATAAAAAAAATACTGATGCGTAAACGAACCACTGGGAGGATACATGAAATATTATTTTGAGGCACATAAGATATAACTAATGATTTTAACGAAAATATATCATAGAAAGTTTCAATCTTACATAAAATAACTAAGCATAAATTATTTTCTACATAGAACTTTACTTAATAAAAAAAACATTATAATATTTCATGGTGCGTGAACGCACCACTGGTAACACCCGGCTTCATTTTTGCTGATACTGTACAAAGCATGAAGTATGTAAATGTACATTACATTTATTACAAATGTAAATTGTGTGGCTATGGCAAATTCTACACCTCCTTCGTGCTTTATTGGCATGAGAAATCATGAGGTGACCTGTATTATCATAACGCAGTTCATCTATAGCAGGAGCAAGATTCCTTTCAATTATTGTTTTATCAGTTTTTAAAAGTCGCAAGGCTATGTAAGATTTAAAATCTACTTGGGAAATTTTTTTCATTGACATTATAAATTTTCCATGCGTTGACGACTAAGCTATCCAATGAATTACAAAATAAAGGCCACCACCATTTTTTTCCCAAATACTTGGCATCTATAATTAGCAATTCCGTTGTAGTGTAAATCTACCCCACCCATATATTTATTGTATTGGGCAATTACATAAGGTTGGGGTATCTGTACATATCTTCATTCTTTTCTATTATAGCGTTTAACATTTTGAACAGGAGCTACACTATAAACATTACTTGCCACCGTTACAACCGAATTATCGTGCCAAAGGACAATAGAAACTTTTGATTCAGAATCATATGCTGAAATATGGGACTCGTGGTCTTTTTTTACCAAATGATTTACAATTTTCGATTGGACACTTATTTGTCCTATTTTCGCGGATAGTACCGGTGGCAAAATAACGATTATTTTTTAAATGTACGAAGAGTTTGAATGACGAAAAAAAGTTGTCGAAAAAAATTTGGTGATTCACTGGCTTATCCACAACAGAAAGTAGACTCATGACAACGTCACCGCTAAGACCAAGGCTAGAATGAGTTGTATCTATAAAATATAAAAATACGTAAATACGAGTAATACGAAATTCATCATTATTCTCCAAATCCGTAACGATCTCCTCCAGAGCCGCTTCTAATTTCCTTCGAGTCAAATACCTCGAAAACGGCATATTTTACTGATTTCAATTAAATATCACGTGTACTGCACAAAAAACAAACAAATACTAAACAACACACTAATCGGCGACTGTTTACACTACATAGGCTGACTTGTCGAGAATGGCAATAGCTTGGTTTTATTTCATAGATAAAACCAGTGGTCCGGTCACGCACCAGTAATTATTTAATAAAAATAAATCATAATCTATATTATATTTTAAATGTATTTTTTCTACCATGTAATCTACATATTATAGACATACCAAAAATGACAATATTTTCCAAAAATAAAATATTTTACTGTTTTAGAATCACCTCAACCTTTGACACAAAATTATGCAGCGTTTTTCTTGATTTTTGAGGTGTCATAAAATTTTTGTTTTAAAATAAAAATCAACAGTTCGTACGGTACTAAGTTCTCTAATACTGATAATAATAAAATTTATAAATGGATATGCAAAAATATTTACTGAATTTAACAAAAAAAAATCATAAAATATGTGGTGCGATAACGCACCATTGGGAGAAAATGGGTTAAGCGTGATCCAAATAAATTCTGGGCTTTTATAAAAAATAAAAAAAGGATCTACTAGCATATCTAATAACATGTTTTATAACGATCAATTACTTGATAACCCTGAAGACATTTTAAACTCTTATGCCTATTTTTTTTAGTAAATCTTTTTCTCCTGTATCTGATGCATCCTTGAGCAATGGAGAGTCTACGTCTAGTTCACAGCTGTTTATCCCTATTCGTGAATTTGACGAAAATAAAGTTTTTGTCGCATTGAAACAAATTAAACCCAAAATGACAACTGGTCCGGATGCAGTGCCTGCTTTTATCCTAAGGGACTGTGCCTGCATTCTTGCTTCACCACTTAAAATCTTGTTTAATCTGTATCTGAAAACTTTCCTGAAATATGGAAATATTCAAAAATTTGTCCCGTATATAAAAAAGGTGACAGACTCGTTATCACAAATTTTCATCCAATCTCCATACCCCACCGTCGCTGGCCATTGTTTCCGAAGATCTTCGGCATCTTTGTTAGCAGATTCGGGAGCTAATTTAATTACAATAAAACGACATGTTGAATGGAAATCCTCACCCGTTGCTGAAGGCTATATCGAGGATTCTATTACAAATAAAAATAAAATTGCTGAGAGAATTCTTCCCAGTACCAGTACCTCTTCTAATGCTACAATTGCTACAGAGAACCCTTCTACCTTGACATCAGCGTCATCAGGTGACGGCGACGATAGTATTGCAGTTCAACTGAATACCTCCGCCATTACTTCTCAGGGAATTAACATAAGTAACTGTTCGGATTGTAATATTAATATTAATGTTTCTAAATAAATAATTTATAACTGTTCGAATAAATTCTGGGCTTTTATAAAAAATAAAAAAGGATCTACTAGCATATCTAATAACATGTTTTATAATGATAAATTACTTGATAACCCTGAAGATATTTTAAACTCTTATGCCGATTTTTTTAGTAAATCTTTTTCTCCTATATCTGATGCATCCTTGAGCAATGGGGAGTCTACGTCTAGTTCACAGTTGCTTGTCCATATACGTGAATTTGACGAAAATGAAGTTTTTGTCGCATTGAAACAAATTAAACCCAAAATGACAACTGGTCCGGATGCAGTGCCTGCTTCTATCCTAAGGGACTGTGCCTGCATTCCTGCTTCACTACTTAAAATTTTGTTTAATCTGTGTCTGAAAACTTGTACCTTTCCTGAAATCTGGAAATATTCCAAAATTTGTCCCGTATATAAAAAAGGCGACAGACTCGTTAGCACAAATTTTCGTCCAATCTCCATACTGTGTAATTTTTGCAAAGCTCTTGAATTTTTACTGCATAGTAATATTTACTGCAACATTAGTACCAGACTCTCATCTTACCAACACGGTTTCATGAAAGGTCGATCCACCACAAGCAACCTAATGTGTATCACGCAATTAATTGCTGAATCAATAGATAAGCAGGCTCAAACTGACGTTATCTACACAGATTTATCCAACGCCTTCGACAGACTCGATCATGGGATACTACTTATTAAGCTTAAAATGTTTGGTCTTTCTGACGCACTACTAACGCTTTTTGCATATTATTTATCTAATAGAAGGCAATATGTAGTTTTCAATGGGTTCAGATCGAGTACCTTGCAATATCAGGAGTTCCGCAAGGATCTGTACTTGGGCCACTGTTACTTAACATATTCATCAATGACATAGTTGATCAGTTGATGTCAATTGTCTTCTTTATGCGATTGACTTAAACATTTTTGGTGTAGTTCGAAGCATGAGCGACTGTGAACTAATCCAATACAACTTGGATAAAATTTCGACCTGGTGTCAGTTAAACAACTAACTCCTCAATCCTCTAAAATGCAATGTAATGTCTCACACGTTAAAATCGATTACTCTGGCTTTTGAATATACACTGAATAATGTGATTTTGGAGCGCCCTAATAACTTTCGTGATCTTGGTGTAACTTTTGATAGTAAACTCTTGTTCGTAAATCATACTGAAACCATTGTATCTGAGGCATACAAAACTTATGGATTTATAGTCCATTGTAGTCGTGACTTTGGGGATACGAATATCGTAAAAATACTTTATAATTGTTTCGTTAGATCCAAACTTGAATACGTTGCGATTGTGTGGTATCCACACTATAATGTAAATATTGAAAATCTAGAATCCGTTCAGCGTAGATTACTTAAATTACTTAGCTTCAAATCTGACGGAGTATACCCGCCTATCGGTTTTCCACAACAAGTATTGCTTGATAGACATTTAATATTTAGTCTTAAGCACGGACATGAGTATCAGTCACAGGTATTTCTGTATAAAATAATAAATCATAAAATAGATTGTCAAAACATTACTGAACAATTAAATTTTCATATTCCTAGATTATTCTCACGTGAAAACAAAACTTTTTATCTATCCACCGCGCGCACAAATATACTTCACCATTCTCCAATATGTGCATAATAATAATTTGCTTGGTAATAAATTGGATATATTTTTTGTCGCCTTAATGACATTCGATCTATTTATTTGAAATAGGCGACTTGTTTTTCTGTTTACATTTTTTTTATTCTTTTTTGTCGCTAATGTGCTTAATTCAACATTTTACTTTGCTTTCACGCATACATACTTTTAATTATGTATATTCTTTCTTTTCACTAGTTTTCTTACCATCCTGTTCTGTAGTTGGGTTTTTACCTGTAGAATATTGTATAAATAAATAAATGATTAAGAGGTTAGATCGAATACTTAAATTGTAAATATCTCGAAAACGGTTAACTTTAGCAACATTCAAACGGTATACATTTTTTGTTTAAAAAAAATAAAGCGATACAACTATTTCATTGAAACAGTTAAAAATTTTAGGATGAAAAAGTTGCGGTTGATTAAGACATGGAGTATAGCGCACGTGGCGCCCTCTAGGAGCTAGCCTGAAGTTGAAAGCGGATTATTATTTTCCATCCTAAAAAACTCCCGTGTACCAATTTCAGATAAATATCTTTAAAACTGCCTAAATTACGGCATAAAATTAAAATTTTGACTTTAGCACCATGTTTCTCTTTTAATATCAACTTTTGGACTAGGGTAAGTTTGGCTAAATCGTAATATTTTGATAATCGCTATCCAGTGTTGCTCTTTGCCCCACTACTCAAGGACCACCCGTATAAACATAATAATACTTTAACATTTTAGATAAAATAGACACAAAAGATTTTTATTAAACACTCTCTCTTTTCATCTTGAAATCATCATTATTTAAATTAAGTAAATGACTAAATTAATTGTCCAAACAAACAAATATATCTAATAAATAATGTACGACAGATAGCGTAGGTGTCTGTTACTCATTCACACTAAAATATTCTTATAGAATTTTTCATTAGCATATTTATGTCTGAAGCTATATGTTACTTATTTCAAGATTACCGATATACAAGGTGTTTCAGAATAAATTTAAATAGTGAATTTCTTGTATTAAAAAATACATGACCAAAGATTCTAATAAAAATAGTCCATAAATACTTCCTTGACTGTTTCCCTCACATTATAAACACCAATGAATTGGCAAGATTTTGAAATTTGGACCAATAAGAACAAACTTTCAGCGAAAATTGCATTCCAAGTGCAAATGTTACATAGAATTACAGCGAAAATTGCACTAAGATTTTTTCCTTTCTTTTTTATTGTTCTGTGAAAATAGCAGGGCTATAGAAGCAAAAGGAACATAATTAATTACCTACTTTTTAAATATTTTGGGTTTTTCTATAAAAAATAATTTTAAAATCGATTTTTAAATAAATCCGCTTAAAAATTTTGGATACGCGAATAAAAATATATCCAGCCGTAATTTCTATAATTAATTTCTATAATTTCTATATTTCGTGCATTAAAAATAATCTGAAAATTTAGCATTCAAAGCGGGTTGCCTTTAAGAAACCGCATTCGTTCATTTTGACGTGATTTGACAGAAAAAGTACCCTCGACTTCGTCTCGGGCACTTTTTGTCAAATCACATCAAAATGAACTCAAGCAGTTTCTAGGCAACACGTTTTCATGCGCTGAATTTTGGATAATTTTTAATGCACTTAATATATTACTACAGAAAAGTTACAACCGTTCGAAAAGAGTTTATGAACTGTGGATTTTCTTACGTAACTTTTGACCTGTCTGATCTATGACCTCCAATTTTGGAACATGGTAATTTCTAAATTCAACATATTGTACAACTTTTATTGAAATAGGTTAAATTTAACTGACCAAACATTGGTTGATAATTATTTGCCAATAAAACTAAAACAAAAAAAATTACATCCTATATCCCGATTCATAACAAAACTTCGTAAAACTTCTTTGTCTCTTATATTTTTAACATAAAACGCCTAATTTTTAAGTAAATAAAAACAAAACAGAAGCATAAAAAATTAACATTTTAAAAAAGCAATAATCAATATAATTTTAACTCCCTAGATAATAATTATTTTGACATTAGAACAGTGTAATTAAATAAGTACAGTATAGAAGATTAAAAAAAACGGAACAACAAAACTTCTATTAACCTGTGGGTAAGCGACAATTATTTAAAATGTCACCGGTGCGGTAGTTCTTAAATACCGAGCACCGACTTTATTATCACTAATCCTAAAAATAACCAAAACTTAATTGAAGATATTCCACATCTAATGTTAAAAAATCATATCTGTCCAAAATGACTGCCATCAGTTTTAACGCAGGATAATAATCTTCTAACAAAGTTACACTGTACCCATTCTGAATATGCCGCGAGAATTTCTTCATTACAGGCTTATAGGCATACCAATTCGTTCTTGAATCTACCCTAAGGTATCTATAGGAATCGCATATACAATTCCTTTTAAGTCACTACAAAGAAAAAAATCAACGGCATTAAGATCTGGGATCTCGCAGGCCAATGAATGGGTGCTTCGCTTATCAGCCTTTCCAGCATTGGGGAAAATTTATATACAGCCAGTTCCTAGCGTCAAGAATGTAGTGTGGTGGTGCTGCATCATGTAGGTATCAAATCCTTGACCTAAGATCATAAGAATCGTTTTCAAAAAATTCTATTAAATTATTCTGTAAGAAATTCGAATAGTCTTCCCCTCCAACTCGTTTGGGTAAAATGAAAGAACCTACCAATACATCGTCCACAATTCCAGCGTATACATCCAATGAAAAAGTGTGCTGGAGATTTCCTACTATCACGAGATTTGGATTTTCGTCAGTCCACATGTGCATATTGTGCATCTCTGGTGAAAGTTGCCTCATCGGTAAATAAAATGTTTCTGACAAACTCATCGTCTTCACGACACTTTCGTAATAAAATTTTACAAAATCCATACCGTAGAAGATTGTCCGGGAGTAGACCGTGAACTATCTGAAAGTGGTATGCTCGGTAATATGGATGGAGCAATTTGTTCGCGTAGTAATCGCCAGACTCTTAATGCTGGCATAACAACTTGAAGAGCCACCCTCTTTACGCTCGCACGCGGTTTTCTCTCAAATACTTTTAATATTTTTTCCTTCTGTTCCTTCTGGAAGAATTTGTCTTTGGTGAGGACCACGGTACTCATATCTTAGACTGACACGTCCACTTATCACATAATCTTTGATGAATATCCATAAAAATTCGTGCATTTGCACACTTCAAAAAGTATATTTGGAGCAACAAAAATTTGTTTGTACTACGCAACTAAATTTTTGTTTGTATAAAGAGAATTTAAGTCGTCTTCACACTAAAAAATGTTTGTTTGATTCAAGAAATTTATTTCTCTTGCGTAAATTCGTTTGGTCGAAATATAATTTCTTTCTACTCAAATACATTCATTCAGTTCAGTTTCAAAACTGAAACAGTTTTATCTGCACAAAACGAAAATTTTCTTAAAAAACTGCACTCAATTAAACGTGTTTTAGGACAAATCTTATTTTAAGTTTAAGTAACAACTTATTATTTCATTTAATTGCATGTTTCCTTCATATGAGACTTTTTTTTAGTTGTCATGAAATCGAAATCTTTATATTAAAAACAACAAAAAAAAAAAAGAAATATTTTGTACTAAATTTATTTTTTCTCTTGAAATGCACATTCTGTTATTTGATAAAAATAAATTTGTTAAATGCAATCAACCTATTTCGTTGTTTCAAAAGAAGTATCTTAAATCTAACAAAACACTGTATAGAATGTCCGCACAAGAAAATTGCTCTCAATACAATTCAAGTTTTAATCTATGTAAAAAAACATTGTTCTTTCCATAGATTTATAAGCAAGAGGGATATAGCATTGCTGCCATTTTCTATACATTGTTGTGAGGTAACTCTGCTGTCAATTCAGAAAAAGTGGGGTTATTTCTGTCAAGCTCCTCCAACACCATGGGCGTAGACAATAACAGGGGGTTGAAGTTTTAATTTAAAAATAATAATTCTTTAATAGACTAAAGTCTATAAAATAAGTGTTTAATGACTAGCTGCAGTTTGTATGTTTTTATTTAATCGTTTTCAGAAAAAGTCCTTACCAAGTATCTGCGAAATATTACTCAATATTTTATGTACCAAATTACAGAAAATAATTTAATGTAAAAACTAAATATACGTATCGTTTATATTCACTTTTCAAAAAAAATATATATGTTTCAACCAAGATGGGACCTTTTCGAATAAATTGTGACTAAACAAACTTAATGTACGTACAAATAAATATCATAGACGTAATATACATCATATACATACATGGCAACAATAAAATAAAAACGTTTTCTGAAATTCTACAACTGTAATGATTTCTCATTTACAAAGCTATTCAGGTGCTAAATTTACGTGGTTAATACCAAAACTGGATAATTCTTGGTGTGGTTGATTATGGCACTTATCAGTTTTCATGCAATTAACACATTTGTCACATGAATAATTCTATAGTTTTTTTTATCTGATTCTAAATACTGTGTAAGTATATTTAAAATTTAAAAAAATGAATGAGAAGTAATGAAGCAATAATTGAATTTGAAATAATTTAAGCTGGGTATTTTTTTAATTAATTTATTACAATCAAACTACAAAAAATATCGATTTTTGAAGAAAACAGTCTTAGTTAATTTATTTCTGACCCTAGTCGTACTTATGTCCAACATTTTAGAACATTCATAACTAATTCTAATTCTAATTCTAATACGGCTGAAGTGTTAATTTTACAAATTGAATTGCAGTTTTCTAAAATATCATTTATATAACAAAATTATTGATTTTTGAAAACAGATTGCATAATTTTCTAAAATATGTATCACTATCATATAAACGATCACCAAAATAATCAAATATCGAAGCTCTTATAGCTCCATAAGGAATTTTCATTTAATACCTTCAGAAGAGAGTTTAATGTAACTCTTGTCCTCAGCCTTCGAACAGTTTCTCGAAGGGTTTTCAGTTTTCTCTTTTGCGACTGAAGTTTGACTCTCATTGCTTTAAAATGTCTTTTGACTTGTTCTGGTGATGAAAAATCATCAGTGTTAAAATTGCAACTATCCTATCTTTTCCTACAAATTATTAAACGTATTTTATGTGATACTACACATTACTTATTTATAGGTTTTTTTCACTAAACATGTTGCATATGGTTAATGTTAATCAAAATTCCAATCATCAACTAGCATTGTGCTTCCGTTTTCTTGTCCAAAGATTAAGTTCTCCTTTGTAACTGGAATTAGGACCAACTAAATAACCCTGAATTTGTCCTTCTTTAGCCATATTAATTAATATATCCTCCATCTCTAAAGCAGTTAATGTACTACACGAGTATACACGCTCAACACCAGGTGTTTTAGTATCATTTGGATCACCTCTTACTGAAGTGTGGAAAACAGTTAATAAAATGACTTTTTAATTTACTTAATATTTACCATATTATGAAAATTTTCAAATCCACGATTACTGTTTGCTTTATTTGTTGACGGGATTTCAACTACAGTGTATTTCCTACAACAAAACAATTGCAGGTTTTCATAAAAAAAGTTGTAAATTGATACTTAGGGCCGGTTGTATTCACATGGTTTAACCTAAGTTCAACTGACATTCCTTAAAATCCAAGGTTATGATTGTTACAGCAATCGTTGATGACGAAAACGTAGAAATAGCCATTCTGGGATATTTTCATGCATCTCTAATGATGTCATTAATACAAGCTGCTCTGGATTCGGGACTATGTAAGGATTCAGTTCAAAGAATCTTAATTAAACATAAATTTCACCCGTTTTCGTTCCAAATGATTCAACGATTAATAGAAACAGATTTCCTAAGAAGAAAAAATTTTTTTGTGAATTTATTCTAATAAGGTCTGTAGGCGACGATTCTTATTTGGGAAATATTATATGGTCAGATGAAGCTAAATTTACCAAAAATGGACTTATTAATCGACACAATTCGCATTATTGGAGTGACTCGAATCCTCATGTGTTCAGGGAACGAAATTTTCAAGAAAGTTGACAGTCTAATGTTTACTGTGCCATAAGAAACGATAGAGTGGTGGCATTAGAATTTTATCAGGAAAATTTAAACAGTAAGTTATAAGGATTTCATCTTCTGCAAATATGTATAGTTCACTTTTTTGTTTTTTTTTTTTAGGTGAAAGATATCTAAATATTTTACAAAATTGGAATAATAACTATTTAGAAAATTTACCTCTCGCCGAACATAGAAACATTCTTATCAGCACGACGGTGCTCCCTCACATAACGTGTATTTGATAAATAAATTTTTACAAGAAAATTTGTACGATCAATCGCTCGCCAATATCACATTCTCCATAAATAATAAAAAAATTCAAAAAGTTTTCGTCGGTGTAATTTAAACGCGGTGGCATTTTTTTGAAATAATGAATGACTGACATTACTGATTATTTATAATCATAGCTAATTTGATAAAATTTTTACTAAAAATTCTTGAATTTCTAAGAAAATCACAGATAAAAATTTGTAACTTAAACCCCCACAATATCAAAAAAAGGAACTTAACTATACATAACTTGATGTCAAAAAATACAAGGTGTTCCATTTGACTTAAGCAAGTTTTCGCGGTTTGAAGTTTACAAAATGCAACGTCAAAAACAGAACACTTGGTATACTATTATTGAATTTCTTTAAACTGTAGAGCGTAGCTCACCTTATGGTCTTTCTGCATGCCAAAAAGCAAATGAGTATCTTCTACACGAAGAAAGTTGTAAAGGTTATTGTAAACCCTTACACCTGTCAAAATTTTTTTTAAAATATCAAATATCTCTGAAACGGCTAGGTTTAGGCATAGGGTATATGTTTTTGACTCAGAATTTCGATTTTTCTTGCATTACTCGGGTCATTTAGAATAAATCGGAACCGTCATGGCACACTTGACGTTTGACGTTTGAAATGTCATTTATTTGATATCGTTGGATTCAGAAAATTATGCAGAATTCAAAAATGCAATAATATACAGGATGTTTCATTTAAAAATCGAATGTCACTGTCATTTCCGGCGAAACCGGAAGTGAAAAAATCATTTGTCTGTCAAAAAATGCCGCTTATCATGTATATAGGACATCCCAAATTTCAATCAATTATCTTCAAAACAAAAGGAGAAAATGGGGGTGTACCATGATCTTGTTACACCCGGTATGTAGTTTAACACACGTTGTTCACATTAACCCCAGTAGTTGTTTTCATATCATACAACTATCGTAAGGAGAATCCCTGTTTACAATTCTACGTTCCAATATAACTGTAATCCTAGAACTAGGCATTATAAGCTCAATACTATCCATTTTAGATTTTATAAATATTTTATTTAAACCGATAATATCATTTCAAACATGAATAATGCGTCCCTGTTTCCCCCAGTTGACCATAATTATAATCAAATGTAAATCATACATCAGAAATTATATTTTACAACGATTCAGTATTTTATTAAAGACTACGTATATTTACTTATAAATTATTTTAATTGTTTATACTTAATGCCTTAATTCTGCTATTGTGTTTTAATTCAGGTACCTATTACATCATAAACTGCACAAACAATCGAGCAAACAATTATAATTTATATATGAAAATTATTATTTAATTAAGCTATTAGAAATGCTGAAATTAGATTTCATAGTGATAGTTGGTACCAACTTGAATTTCAACTGGGGAGACACGCAAAGATCCCGACTAAAAAAGTGAACATTAAACAGGATCATAGACTGATGGCAACTATATAATTCAAATATAGTACAATGCTCAGTCTGTATTCGAATTTACCGTTTTACTATATGTTGAAAAGGTTCAAGCACGCAACTTGCAAATAAAATAATTTAGCTCAACGTCTACCGACTTTGAGTTCACAAACTGGAGCTAGAAATAAACAAGTGAGGTAAGTGTATTTGAAAATTTATAAAAGCTCATCGAAGTCAGAAAATAAAAAGAATAATTAAACTTGAACACAAATATATTACTCCAGAAAAATAAGATACGTTCATATCTGAGATTAATATTAGAATGTCCCTGTTACTTTAACTTCACGTCTTCCTCCTCGCAAATTGTTTACATCGGAACGTGCTCTTAACTCCAAACAAAGTTGAGGCCTAGATCGGGTTGATGCTCATTTCTAACATTTACCAAAAAGATCCACATTACCAAATGACCTACTCGACAGCAAGGGAATGTTTGAAAATAATTTAAAAAATGTTTGTAGAGGACGTTCCGTTTGTGTTAAAATTTATCATATGATTAAATAATCTTACCAGCCAACTAGTAGGCCTTAGTAGCGCATTTTTCTGGTCGTTTTTTTAAATCGTAACGAAATTGCAAGCCATTTCATTCCAGTTTGTTGTTGTTCCACGATGAATTAAGTTTCTACTAGTCTAGTACAGATGGCGCCACTCATTTCTACTGGACCAATTGGTTTGGTAGATTTTTGTGCTTATAAAAAAATGCCTAAATATCTATTCATCTTTATTGCTCATACTGTACTCCCAAATGTTTGTCTCTTTCCAAACTATAATCGAGTTTAGGTAGCAGAATACTACGAAGCTACCTTCTTCTTACTAGGGCAGCCAGAGACAGTGGTTGTCTCTGGTGCCGCGTTCTGATGGAAACCATCTCTAGTTCTGCGGTCTGGTAAGATTTATATGTTTTCTGGTATTATCTTGTGATTTTATGCTCATCATTATTTAAAAAGTTGCTATATTGATTTAAAGTACCTTTGAGGTAATCTTCATAATAATATTGTACCGTAATTATCGTAATTTACGCCTTGGGCGAATTTGCTTTTCGGTGATCAGTTCACCTTGGTTGTTCTTTGGAACAGCCATCATTGGTATTAATTAGTATCAATTTATCGTGCCTTGCTGGCAATTTATCTAATATCCCTTTAATATTGTAATAATTTCGTGTGTTAATTTAAACTATTTTTCGGTTATTATAAATTTTAGATTTACTCGGCAACGGATGTCGCCATTTTGTATCGTAGTTAGTTGTTTTCTGTCTTTGTATCTTGATGTTTTAGGTTACTTAGCTACGTTGGTAGCGCTCTCTAAACAGTGGTGACTGGTGACATTTGGAGATTGGTACACCTGGTTGGACCAAACCAGCAAACCTATTTGTTTATAACCTTTGTGAAAATTATCTAATTTGGTGCATTTGTTTTGTGGTGGATTATTTTATACCAGTGCATATATTTATCAACCAGACCTCAGAAACGTAAGGTTTTTCTAAATTTAAAATATCGAATGCTTACTTGAACGTTTACTTAGTATTTAATCATGAACGCTGCTCTAGTGGAACTTTGCCTAGTTCTCTGGCATAAATACCTGCCTAGTTATCTGGCACTTGATTAACTTTTAATTATCTAAAGTAAACATATAGTCAAGTATATATCTTTATTTAACTTTATCTGCAATTCATTAGAACCTCTCTCCGAGGAACTAATAAATGATATAATTTAACGTTACCTTTAATTTGAAAACTCTCATATTGTTTTATATTTAGCAAATATTTATTTACGTTATCTTTTTAGTTGTCTGTCTGTATACAGACATTCTAAATTCTATTTTTTTGAAGATTAACTTCTTTTAGTAAAAAAATATCTTAACATATAGGGAATACCTATTTCACTTTGTTTATTATCCTAGCTACACCTAGTTTATTTGTTGGACTAGTATTTTTTCTATTTAACTTAATTTTTATTGATACTTCAACTTCCTAAAATATTATAGGATACCGATTCTCATAAAACTCTCCCCTTTTTATGTTAATACCTGGACCAAGAGAAGAGGATATCTGGTGGATCGAACGGATCATTATATACAGGGTGGAGCAGAAAAACGATATTTTACACAACTGGCATTTTTTCTCAAGGGTAACTGCAGTACTGACAGTGGTGAGTCAAATTGACACCGAACCCATTAAGAGCCTAGCCGTTGGTGGATTCTTCGCTGGACTAACCCATTGGAAGTTACAGAAGATCTTCGTCCCCAGTAAACACATATATTTGGTCAGAAGAAATTTGTGAGAGATCAGGCATTTCATTTTTCATTTTTTTCCTTTTCAATATCATTTTGTTGACTTGTAATATTGTGTACATATATTAGTCTTGATTATACTTTTTATAAAATAATATCTTTTTATTCCACTTCCTTACCAACCGAATTCAAGTTTTAACGTTATCTTTACCTTTTAAAGTAAAATTTTAATTATTTGGTACTTGCAAAAGTCCTGGCGCCCAGCCTAGATTTTGGTGATAACTCAAATCAATCTAAGCCCTTATTCACGACCTGCTCACTGAGCTACTGGTCAATAAGTACAACCCCCAGCTTATTGTGTTATGCCAACAATTGGACGGGGGGGTGTTACATAATTCATTGATGAGTGCAATAGATATGTGGTTATCTTACTCTTATCAGAGGGATATCTAAAGAGTGACACGTACAGTATGGTTATACTCGATCAGAAAATCCGTTCCGTGAGTAATCACAGCAGATTAATAGCCACCAAACCGTAGGTGCCGGATTCACAAAGCAGAATTAAACTTAAGCCTAAATCTGATTTTAAAACGCAACGCGTAAATTTTCCCACACGCAGATTTACTATTTAATCCAATGGGAATTATTCACATTACAATTTCACCAGTCAGAAACATTTTATTAAAAATTATTCAACCAATCATGTCTTAACAATGTTTTGTTTTGAATTGACAGATCAACTTAAAACCAAAATTTAATCCTGCTCAAATAGTCGGATTAACTATTTATAAATATCGTGAATATCTTTAAAGCTGATTTATTTATCCATAAATATGTTTATACACCTGTTTATAGTGATTTAGAACTACGTCTAATATCAGCGTGACAAATTTGAAGTTTGTTACTGCTAAAAATGTGCCAAAGCCGCAACATGATTTAATTCGTATTTACGATATCCACTTAAAAAACTTGTTATTATATGTGTATCTGGAAAAGTATATGTATAATATGGATTCGCATTTCAAAAATGGAACTATTGATGTGTTCTATCGGTATGAAGATATGTTGAGGTTATGGTAGTTTAAATGTGAATGTGAAATAATATTAATAAGTTTTACTGAAAGTATTAGGTAAGTTGAACAAGTTCATATCTATACTATCCACATCAGTTTCATTTATTAGAAATTTTCGTATTATGTTGTTTCCCTAAATTTGAATTTCATGAATTACTGAATCGAATAGAAATGCCTAATTATTTGTTACATAATTTTTCCAAACAGACTGCTATTTTTTTAAATCTAAACTTTTATATACACAAGTTATGTGTTTTTTTTTTTCAATAAACCATATTTTTATTTTACAGGAAATGAGCTACCTACCAACCTGCACTGCAAAACATCATTAAAGATAACAAGACAATACCGATGTCATCTAATTTCATCAGCAGAAAGGAATTAGGACAAGACATCATTTAAGAATATATAGTACCTTTCGGAACAGTTAAACATGTTAGGATACATATTCCAGTAAACACCAAAGTATGGGCCTTTACTGGGCTTTGTAACAAAATTGCAAGCCATTTCATTCAAGTTTGTCGTTGTCCACGATGAATTAAGTTTCTGCCAGTCTAGCCCAGATGGCCCTACTGATTTCTACTGGAACAGTTAGTTTTGCAGATTTTTGCACTAAATATCTATCTATCTTTATTGCTCATACTCTTCTCTCAAATGTTTGTATCCTTCCAAACTATAACCGAGTTTAGGTGGGAGGACAGAACGGGACTACTTTCTTCTTACTAGTGTAGCGTTCTGATGGAAACCATCTCTAGTTCAGCGGTCTGGTAAAATGTATATGTTTTCTGGTACTATCATTTGATTTTATGATCATCATTATTTAAAAAGTTACTATATTGATTTAAAGTACCTTTGAGGTAATTTTCATAATAATATTGTACCGTAATTATCTTAATTTACGCCTTGGGCGAATTTGCTTTTCGGTGATCAGTTCACCTTGGTTGTTCTTTGGAACAGCCATCATTAATATTGATTAGTATCGATTTATCGTGCCTTGTTGGCAATTTATCTAATATCCCTCTGATATTGTAATAAGTTCGTGTGCTAATTTAAACTAACTTTCGGTTATTGTAAATTTTAGATTTACTCGGCAACGGATGTCGCCATTTTGTATCGTAGTTAGTTGTTTTCTGTCTTTGTCTGTTGATGTTTTAGGTCACCTAGCTACGTTGGTAGCACTCTGAACAGTGGTGACTGGTGACATATGGAGATAGGTACACCCTTTTGGACCAAACCTATTTATTTATAACCTTTGTGAAAATTATCTAATATGGTGCATTTGTTTTGTGGTGGATCATTTTATATCAGTGCATATATTTACCAACCAGACCTCAGTAACGTAAGGTTTTTCTAAATTTAAAATATCGAATGCTTATTTGAACGTTTACTTAGTATTTAGTCAGGAACGCTGCTTTAGTGGAACCTTGCCTAGTTCTCTGGCAAAGATACCTGCCTAGTTATCTGGCAATTGATTAACTTTTGATTATCTACAGTAAACATATAGTCAAGTTATATATCTTTTAACTTTATCTGCAATTCATTATTCCCTCTCTCCGAGGAACTAAAATAATTTAATTTAACGTTACCTTCAAGTTGAAAACTATCATATTGTTTTATATTTAGCAAATATTTATTTACGTTATCTTTCTAGTTGTCTGTCTGTATACAGACATTCTAAATTCTATTTTCTTGAAGATTAACTTCTTTTAGTAAAAAAAAATATATATCTTAACATTTAGTGAATACCTATTTCACTTGTTTATTATTGTAGCTACACCTAGTTTATTTGTTGGACTATTATTTTTTTTTCTATTTCACGTAACTTTTATTGATACTTAAGTTAGTTGAAGTCTTCAACTTCCTAAAATATTGTAGGATATCGATCCTAATTTGTTTAGTTTGCAATTTACTCTGTAAATTTGTGTTAACCTCATATTTTGTCTACGTAGCTGGACAATTCAAACGTCACAGATTTTAACTTTGTTTTGCCTATAATACTGATCTCATAAAACTATCCCCTTTTTATGTTTATACCTGGACCAAGAGAAGAGGATAACTGGTGGATCGAACTGATCATTATATACTGGGTGGAGCAGGAAACCGTCATTTTATACAGCTGGCATTTTTTTTCTCAAGGGTAACTGCAGTACTGACAGCGGTGATTCAAACTGTCACCGAATCCATTAAGAGCTTAGCCGTTGGTGGATCCTTCGCTGAACTAACCCATTGGAAGTTACGTAAGATCTTCGTCCCCAGTGAAAGTTTTATTTGGTCAGAAGAAATTTGTAAGAGATCAGTCATTTTATTTTTTTGTATTCTCTCAATAACGTCATATTCTTTTTTTTTTGTGTGGTTAGTTTATTGGTCTTCAACCTGAGCCAATGTAAATATTGTACATATACCAGATTATTATATTTTTTATTAAATAATATCTTTTTATTCAACTTCCTTCCCAATCGAATTCAAGTTTTAACGTTATATTTATCTTTTAAAGTAAACTTTTCATTATTTGGTACTTGCAAAAGTCCTGGCGCCCAGCCTAGATTTTGGTGAGAACTCAAATCAATCTAAGCCCTTATTTACGTCCTGCTCACTGAGCTACCGGTCAATAAGTACAATCCCCAGCTTATTGTGTTATGCCAGCAATTGGACGGGGGTGTTGCAGCTTTTACCGAGCTTTCACTGCAAATGCTGGCCGAATAAAGGCTCAGTAAAGGTCCATACTTTGGTGTTTACTGGGACAATTATGATTAGAATTATAAATTTCTGTAAGTACCAAAAAAAAGGCTGAATGCATTCATTTAGAAAGTATTTGCAGTCTATACAAGTTTTGACTATTTTAGACAAGTTCATGAAAAACAAATTTTAATACCTAATTTAATTATGTAACATACGTGTGTGTTATGTTATCTATTTAGAACTATGAAAAGTTTAAAGAAAAATTTTTGTTTTTTATTTAGCACAGAAAAGTACATCAATATAGAAAATTTTAATTCTGAATGTGTACAGTGCAATTACTAACTTTTAAATATATTCGTAATAAATTTACTTCAACAACCTTATTTTTTCCGGTGAACTAGTTGCCCTGGGAATATTAAAAAAAATTGTGTAAAATAGAAATGATGTTCATATATAGTAAGTACACTGTATTGTTTTTATATATAGGCATAGGTTAGGTACCTGTCATTTTTTAATTAGTTTCTGTAAACTATTTAGCAGAATGATTTTTGTTAAATCTGTCAGTAGGAGAAATAAAATTAAAACAAAATTACTTTATATATTATTTCTATTGATTATGCAGGAAATTTAAATTTTTTTTTTACAGGAACAAAATTTAGTTACATTAATTTCGAATGAAGTGTAAAAAATAGGGTTATCCAGTAGGTTACTGGAAAAATTGTAGATAGTGTTTTTATTTTGTTTTCTCAAAAATTGAGATATTTAAATTTGACTGTTTATCAATAATCACTATTCATAAAGAAATTCTGTTAAAATTTAGTAAGAGCAGTGATTTACTAATGTGGTAAATTTCCCTTACTTTACCACATATGTCCTTAGTCCTTTGAACTATCACATAGACAGTTCTGGCATTTCATAAGCGGCCATTCATTTTATTTTCCTTTTTTTCAACTTTCTTTTTTGATATACCTAGTCCAAAAATATTTCAGGTACTTTTTGATTTTCCATACAAATTTTGTTTTAAACAATTAATTGTGAAAACAAACATTATATTATATATAAGCAATCGGCAGTCGGGGCACCACTATTCGAGAACTAAATCACATTACAAAATTGTGGAGTTTTTAATAACCACATATATCATTGGAGTGTCGACAATCCACATTTAGCAAGTCAAAGACCATTTCAACAAAGATTCGAGTTATAGTTGGTGTGGTATTTTAGGATTAAATCAATCATTAAAAAAAATATTCTCTGACAAATAACGGAAAGCAGTTGTTGGGAACGACCGTTTGTCACTAATTATACGTTAAACGGAAAACGATATTTATAAAAATATTGTGTGAAAGAATAATAGCATCTATACAAAATGCTATGCAACGGGAAGGTATTCACGAAATATGCTTCCTGCCAAATGCATCACAACACAAGCACAGTGAAAAAATGTTTAACAAAAAATTATTATGAACGAGTCATATCAACAGTAAACCTATCCTATGGCCAACGAAATCACCAGATATTACACCTCTGGAGTTTTAGTTCTGGGGGCATGTAAAAAACGAAATTTACGAGTTTGATCCTCCCGAAAACCATGAACTATTGCAGAAAAGAGTATCGATGCCTTGGCTTCGGTTAACTATCGAGGGTAACTTCTTCATTACTGAAAATATGTTCAAGGATATGAGGAATATATCGAGCAATTTCTCTAATTTGGGACACACTGTAGTACGTTATACTTCTGAAAATTGTAACAAAATTGCAAGCCATTTCATTCCAGTTTGTTGTTGTCCGCGATGAATTAAGTTTCTGCCAGTCTATTCCAGATGGCGTAACTGATTTCTACTGGAACGGTTGGTTTTGCAGATTTTTGCACTAAATATCTATCTATCTTTGTTACTCATACACTACTCTCAAATGTTTGTCTCTTTCCAGACTATAACCGAGTTTAGGTAGTGTTGCGTTCTGAAGACAACAGCTGTAGTTCAGCGGTTTGGTAAAATTTTTTCTGGTATTATCGTGTAATTTTATTATCATCATTATTTAAAAAGTTGCTATATCGATTTAACGTACCTTTGAGGTAATTTTCATAATAATATTGTACCGTATTTATCTTAATTTACGCCTTGGGCGAATTTGCTTTTCGGTGATCAGTTCACCTTGGTTGTTCTTTGGAACAGCCATCATTAATATTGATTAGTATCAATTTATCGGTCCTTGTTAAAAATTTATCTAATATCTCTCTGATATTGTAATAATTTCGTGCGCTAATTTAAACTCACTTTCGGTTATTGTAAATTTTAGATTTACCCGGCAACGGATGTCGCCATTTTGTATCGTAGTTAGTGGTTTTCTGTCTTTGTCTGTTGATGTTTTAGATCACTTGGCTACGTTGGTAGCTCTGTGAAAAGTGGTGACTGGTGACATTTGGAGATTGATACATCTTTTTGGACTAAACCTATTTGTTTATAACCTCTGTAAGAATTACTTAATGTGGTGCATTTGTTTTGTGGTGGATCATTTTATACCAGTGCATATATTTACCAACTAGACCTCAGTAATATAAGGTTGTTCTAAATTTAAAATATCGAGTGCTTACTTGAACGTTTACTTAGTATTTAGTCAGGAACGCTGCTCTAGTGGAGCCTTGCCTAGTTCTCTGGCTGATTAACTTTTGATTATCTGCAGTAAACATATAGTCAAGCTATATATCTTTATTTTCATTATTACGTCTCTACGAGGAACTAATAAATAATTTAGTTTAACGTTACCTTTAATTTGAAAATTATCATATTGTTTTATATTTAGCAAATATTTATTTATGTTATCTTTCTGGTTGTCTGTCTGTATACAGACATTCTAAATTATATTTTCTTGAGGATTACCTTCTTTTGGTAAAAAATATCTTAAAATACAGTGAATACCTATTTCACTTTGTTTATTATCATAGCTACACCTAGTTTATTTGTTGGACTAGTATTTTTTCTATTTAACGTAACTTTTATTGATACTTAAGTTAGTTGAAGTCTTCAACTTCCTAAAATATTGTGGGATACCGATCCTAGTTTATTTACTTTGCAATTTACTCTGTAAATTTGTGTTAACTCTCATATTTTGTCTACGTAGCTGGACAATTCAAACGTCACAGTTTTTTACTTTGTTTTGCCTATAATACTGATCTCATAAAACTCTCCCCTTTTTATGTAAATACCTGGACCAAGATAAGAGGATAACTGGTGGATCGAACTGATCATTATATACGGGGTGGAGCGGGAAAACGATATTTTATACAACTGATATTTTTTCTTAAGGGTAACTGTAGTACTGACAGTGATGATTCAAACTGACACCGAACCCATTAAGAGCTTAGCCGTTGGTTGATTCTTCGTTGGACTAACCCATTTGAAGTTACGTAAAATCTTCATCCCCAGTGAACGTTTATATTTGGTCAGAAGAATTTTTGTAAGAGATCAGTCACCTTTTTTTGTTTATTTCTTGGTCTTCAACCAAAACCAGGTTTTTTTTACTAAAAGAAGCTATCTTAGCCTATGTCAATTTTTGTACATATTCTTACAAGTTTATTATACTTTTTATTTAATAATATCTTTTATTCGACTTCCTTCCCAACTGAATTCAACGATTAACATTATCTTTACCTTTTAAAGTAAACTTTTAATTATTTGGTACTTGCAAAAGTCCTGGCGCCCAGTCTAGATTTTGGTGAGAACTCAAATCAATCTAAGCTCTTATTCACGACCTGCTAACTGAGCTACCGGTCAATAAGTACAACCCCCAGCTAATTGTGTTATGCTAGCAATTAATTGCAAAATAATTATTTTTTAATTATCAGTTGACAAAAAAATGAGATTACATTAAATACATTTTATATCTGCAAAGCAATGTCTGTTAAATTCATGTATATTAACTCGCATTTATATTGTAAATGATTTTCTGCATTTTATTAAATTTAACACTGGATTTGTTAAGCTCTCTGTATATGTGTAAAGGATTCCGCTGGAGCTAAGAGCTTTTGTGTATGCGGCTTTAGAAAATCGAATTCGAATAAGAAGAATACATAAAATATAATGAGTTACGTTCAGTATAGAAATTACTGCAGAGAAAATCACGAACTTGATTTTATCTATTAACAGATTTCAATGCAACATTACATATTACAGTTAGCTAACGCACCATTACAAATTTAAAATGCATAATTCTTTGCAAGCGCTTTGTAAGTATAATTACTGTAAATCCTGAAGAAGGCTTCAATTATTATTACAAATGTTACTTGGCCCAAAACCAGTAATATTGATCAAAATTCATAATCATAAGATACAAATTGAAATTAAATTACTCGATAGTTTGATATCAGGGTAGTGCCTTGTTAGACTGAAGTTATTGAGGTAATACTGGAATTCAGACTAATCATCCATACACTCGACTAGTAGAAATAGATAAAAAGGTGTGAAAGGTGTTACTTTATGTCAAATTAGTTAAGTATCCAAAAACATCCCGAGCAATACGCCCCGTACATCCCCCTCCACCCTCTTTCTTAGAAGTAAATAGTGAAATTTTCTTAAAAATCATTAATAACTCGTTATCTATCACTTTTATGAAAAATCATCAAGTTTTCCTAAATTAAATTTTCTAGCCAAATAGGCCTATTAGGTATTAACATTATTTTTAGTTATTTACAAATTTAATAAATAAAAACAAATATTTTCCAAAAAAATTTAATTGTTTGTGTTACACTCTAAACATTCTTATCTCCAAGTTCAAAGCTGACTTCACAGAACTTTGCGTTCTGAAGATTAGGGATGGGATAGGACAATAAACAATGGTTTAATCCCCACACCCTTGGAGGGTAATCCAGTTACTAGACGATGTTCTAAAAACAATTGCTTGCAAGTGCTTAAAATGTTGTGGGCCAACCTATGGTTGCAGGAAGGCTGGACTGCGATGCTCTATAAGGTACGGAATATGTATGTGCTGATAAAGAATGTAAAAATAACGTCAACCTTAGTGAACCTGATGATCAACAAAACTTGGATGTTTTCGAAGATTTAGTAATTAATACTAAAGTTCTGATGAAAAGTATACCAAAAATCCAAACAACAACTTAGAATAAACATATGTAATAAAAATTATGGATTTGAAATGTATTTTAGTATTTACCTAATAAAGTTATTTCTGACATTGTCTTTTTTATTGTTATTCCATAATTAATTTAAAATGTCTCTCTCTTTGTTTCTATTAGAATTGGACATTAAACATCTATTTAAATTTATTAGATAAATTACGTATATTTTTTTTATTATTCAATAAATACAAATACAAATATTTACTACAAAACATTATATATAAAGAAAAAACAGGATTTACTTGATTTTCGTCCAAACATTAAATATCAGAAAACTGAAAAAAAATTACCTACTACATAATAAAAAATGCAACTTTTTTAAAAAATGCATGCGTGAATGCGTTTTTATTTATTAAACCCGTTAATAAATTTATAAATTAACTAAAAATAATCTTCAAACCTAAGAACTATTTTTGATAGGATGGGAAATTCAGTTTAAAAAAACCTTTTGACTCTATTAGACAAAAAATATATCGTTTAAAAAGAAAGGTCCAAGAAAGCTGAATTTTTTTACACCTAAATTTCGTCGTTCTAAATAACTTCTCAAAAGTCCCCGGTGATCTGTTCGCACAATTTTTTTATGGTGCATGAGAAGGTCAAAAAAGTGTTTTTCGCGAATATCTACGTTCCTTTTAATTTTACAAATATGAACGTCAATATAAGATCGAAAGATTATAAAATTATCTACAAATAAGGCCTTTCTCGTTTTGTCATGAGTTATAGTTTTCGAGAAAAGTTAATGTAAATGTTACGACTCGAGCAAATACTTCGATTTTACTCTGTTCTATGATTAATAAGTTTCTAAATTAGGTCCCATATTTAAAAAAAACAGGGAATTTTTTGTTGAAAAAGGTTTTATGTGATTTATTAGTGAAATCGATTATGATTGTTTTATTCAGTAGTGGCAATATGTGAGAATTATGAATATTCAAAGTATCATGCGTTAACAAAAACTGATATTTATATTTCTTCCACTTCTTCATTTTGTCATTATTCTTCTCCTTCTTCTCTTTCGTCTCTTTCTTTTCTTTTGTCTCTTTCTTCTACATTTTCTTCTTCTTCTCCTTCAAAACGAGTAAAGGTCTTTTTTGTAGATAATTTTCTAATCTTTCGATCGTTTCGTAAAATTAAAAGGAACGGAAATAATTGCGAAAAAACAT
Organism: Rhamnusium bicolor; assembly: GCA_029963845.1. Lineage (NCBI taxonomy): Eukaryota > Metazoa > Arthropoda > Insecta > Coleoptera > Cerambycidae > Rhamnusium > Rhamnusium bicolor. Next base: position 114,731 of record JANEYF010001302.1, on the reverse strand, counting down.
GTTATTAAGCCTCTTACGCAACTTACGTTGCGTAAGAGATTGTAGGGTCAATAAGGGTAAATATAAGACAGTTTTAAAACGTTTGTTATAACTTTTTATTTAAATTTTTTATTCGAGAAAATGTTTAAGCTTTTGTGAACATTATTGAATAATCGTTTAGAATTTGTTTTGTTTTACATACAATTTATGATAAATGTACATATTCATTAAAAAATTGTGTCTTATATTTACCCAAGTTTTAGGGAAATTATGAGACAGAGTTGTGAAATTATAAGACACAATTATATTTAGGAGTCTATGAAAGCAAATCTAATTCCAGGGTAAATTTGAGACAGACCAGGTAAAAAATAATACACCAACAATTTTATAGATTATAAAAACCTTATTTAATATTTGTTTTATTGCTATTTAAGTACAAATAGAAATATACATTAATACAAATCAAAATATAAGGCAAATAATTTAACTAAATGCCACTTTAAGATAAAGTAAATTATTTTGAAAGTTTCTATTCAGTATAGGCTTCAAAATGTTGCCATAGATATTTATCAAAAAGGAATAGAAACATTTTAAATCCTTAAGCCATAATACTAACAAAAACAAGATATTCGTTTGGGGTTATAAACAAAGTAAGACATTATACCTCCTGTTCATTAACATATATTTTAAGAGGAAATATGTATTTCCTTCCATCACCTGACTGGATAATTTCAGGATATGGTAATTTTCCTAAAATATGAAAAGCAGAAACGACACAAACATCTGTTTCTTTAATTCTGAAAGTATTTTTTTTCTTATCCAAACATCTCATTCCCAGAATTTCAAAATCGGTATCATCTAAAATAAGCTTTCTTTTGTTTCTTCTATTCTAAAAGTTTTTTTTTTCCTATTCACACATCTCATACCTATAATTTCAAAATATGTATCCTCTAAAATACACTGAATAACAAAACATATCTAAAAGTCACAGTATCCCTTTTTCTGCCATAATAAAATGCTAACACATAATCACCTGCTTTGTAATTAGAGACTTCTACTTCCTGAAATTCTTCCTCCGCATCACATTCTAATAAATCTATATCATCTGTACTATCTCCACCTTAATGCCACTCATCTTCCGAAGTTGAGCTTTCATTATCATTTTGTTTTTTTTTTTTTTTTGTTTATGGCACACCAACTATTGTCTTAAAATTACCCACGAACCTCTCACATATTTACGCCTTTTGATGTCATATTTACCCCACAACTTATTCTTATCATTAACACACAAACTATAATAGTTGAAGTATTTTAACACAAAGAAAATTACTGTAGAAAGCTTAATCAACATGCCTCTACCTCAAATAAATTTTAATTCTTAGTTGATCATAACTTGCGATGAAAGTTGTTTTATAAAAATAAAACGTTTTCAACCCAAAAAAACATGATTACTTTTATCATTTGTTTTATGGATATAAGTTTGTATAGAATTTGATAAGGCAAACGTCTTTTGAAAAAACAAAAAACATGTTGTTACTTCTGATTGCACATTTTTTAAAACAAAATACACTGTGCAGAAAATACCTGTCCTATAATAACCCCACTTTTGTGGTGTCTCATATTTACCCCTACTGGCCCTACAAACAACGGGGACTTTTGAGACATTGTTTAGAACGACGAAATCAAAGTGTAAAAAAATACAGCTTTCTTGGGCTTTTTTCTTTAATGAATACTATATAAAAGCACTGGACTATTATGTTTTTTCATAAAAGTGATAAACGAGTTATTAACGATTTTTTAAGAAAATTACACTTTTTACCCCAAAAAAAGTGGGAAGGAAGCACAGAACCTTTTGCTTGGTACGTTTTTGGGTTTAATTTGACAAAAAATAACAGAAAAAATTATTCCGGGTATACTTTTTTTTCTATTTCTACTAGTCTACACTGACAGTCAATACAAGGGTGTATCTAAATTTATGTCATTACGGCCTCTCGAAGATGGTACCCAAAAAGTGGTTTTGATTTATTATCTCGGGAACATTTTGAGGTACAGAGATGAGCTTTGATATTCGGCCTAGTATTAGTGAGGCCGATTATTCGATGTTATTGCAAAAAAAATATATTTCAAGCAGATGTGTAAAATTGGGGGTGAATTTTTTAATTTTAAATTTGTTTGACATTTTGCTACCGGATTATGATTACCCGAATAAAATTATATAAAAAATGTATAATTTTTTAAGAGGCCGTAGCCTCAATCGTTTCTGAGAAAAACGGTTTTACAAAAAACAGTGCGCGGTGCGAATTTGAAATCTCAAAGATCTCAAACGGAAGTCATTTCGCATGGTCTATGAATTTTCAAAAAGATGACAGATACTGTTTGCAAAAATTGTCTTAATATCAGATAATTCGACTATTTTCACTAAAAATGAAAAACGCTTTCGCTTTCCGAAATGGCAGATCTCCATTTATTTTATGGCCGATCTTCCTGTAACGCTACTGACGCACGAATATTTTACTAAGATGCTTTCGCGAATCGTCGGATTCCTTGTGTTCTGCTTGATCAACAACCAAGAGAAAGGCGTAAATTTAAGCCTGAGAGAAGTTAACTGAGAAAGAGGGGACTGTTACGTTAGAACTCCAGAATTCGAAGAAATAATTCTGGATAGTTGCGGAAAATTATACTACTAGCACAAGATAAATTGCTTTGGAGGAAGTAGTTTATACATTCTATAATTTCAGTATGGAGGATGTTCTGTGAAAAATGTATTTACCCCTATCACCTAGAAAACGTCCAAGCTCTGAAATCTGAAGACTTCCCACGGAGGATGACTTTGTTTCAGTGCTTATTAAGAAATTTTAAGTTGCTAACTTTCTCACTAAGATACTTTTTACTGACGAAGCAGCTTTCATGCGAGACGCGATTATAAATTTTCACAACAATCATGTCAAAACCCTACGCGTTCTTCCAATCAAAGAATTAAAAGTTCTCAATCTTTGTCAGGCAGGCATTCTGAGGGACAGGTTGCTCGGACCATTTTATCACCACGCATACTAAATGGTATATCCCTCGGTGGGTCCCTCGGTATATTCTATTTAAACTTCCTATAAAGTGATGTACTAGTTTTGATGAAAGATGTGCATTGCAAAACTTGACGATAAAATAAATGTTGTTTATGCACGATGGGCATCACCACACTTTATGATTGCAGTTCGCAATCACTTGAACGCAACACGCAACATACCCTAACAGGTAAATATATCGAGAAAAGATTTACAGCCTGACCGCCTCGCTCCCCAAATTTAAATCCACTCGATTTTTTCGTTTAGAGATATCTGAAACCTTTGGTAGAAAATTTAGAGGAATTAAAGAAGTTTTTTAGGATATGAAACTATCAGAAACAATTACCTATGGCATTTTTGAACGAGTTTTGAGCTCAATGCGTTATCGGTTTGAGGGATTTTCTTCAATTTTTTGTAAGACGGCCTCTTCAAATCCTAGAGTTTTTGTTCTTAACCTTCTCCAGTCAGCAGAAGCACATTTAAAAACCCTAATCAGGAATTTGATAGATATACAAAAAAAATAGTGGCGTACAAAAAATACATCTTTCTCGGTCTGTTTTTTTCCCGTTTTTTCACAAAATATTTTTTTGTGATTTTTGTTAGTTGAACTTTTTTAATAAGAAACATTGGAATTTACCTTTCGAAGTCTTTATTTGAATTTGTTATTTTTGGAGTTGCTAAAATCCTAAAAAGAGGTATTTTCAAACACTAAACGCCGACCAATTTTAAGTTGGGGGAAATAAACGGCTTCTCGAAAATTTTAGAATGTTGTTCATATGGTTTTATTCTTATTTTAATAGGTACAAGCAGATTGTACAAGTTAGCAGAAAATCTAATTCTTACTATCGAATATCCAACGCATTTTGTAGATTTTCTCAAAAACGATGCATCTTGCCCATGTATTGTACTATAAGAGTAGTAGTTTTTCGAAAATACCATATACATATTTTTTTCCAAATGATGTGCACATTTTTGGAACATCCTATACCTACTAGATGTAACATACCCGTTACCTACCTATTTTTCTTTACCTAATTGAAAATAAACAAGACAAAGAGGGTGGCATAGTTATTTAACCTTGTTTTTAGTTAATGCTTTACGGAAATAGGTATATTATTAGTTCAATTAATCAATTTCCACGCTGTTCTTCCTCATCGACTCATTATTTGTAATTATGGTGTAGGGTGAATTGACCAGTGAATGAACAGTTAAGACAATTTTCATCTTTGGATGCATGTAACGACTTAATTTTTCAATATACTTAACGGGATATGGATTTCTGTACAATTTATATTTGAGAAATGGCGAACTTTTGCAGATAAAAAGTTTTTTATAAGAAATACGTAAAAATTGCCACTATTCCAAAATAATCAGAAAATCTAGTGAATAACACAGAAGCTAATGATTAAACCTTTGACAGTTAATGAACAATATCATTTATTGCTTACAAAAGATACAAAACTTTATAAAAAACTTACAGGGTATACATAAATATTACAATTAAAAGTCCCCCTGGCCTAGCTTTGTCCGAAATTTGTTTTAGCTTCTTCTCTTTACAGATTTGGTAGTGGTGTGGGCTTCATGTTTTTGGTGTTTGTGTAGAGTGATTTCTCTGTATTGCATTTTTAATATTGGTATTGCCCCTTCATATTGACAACAACATAATCTCCAATATTATAGCCAAATGGGGACCTTTTTCAGGACTTTTAATTTTAGTCTTCTGTCTTAGTCTTGTTTGGTTTTTTGGCCTCTTTTGGCCTTCTTTGTTCTTTCTAGCTTTCTCTTCCTTATTTTCCTCCTTTTCTTTTTTTTCCTTTCCTGTTTGTTAAATTCCATTGGGATGTTATAGAAGGAGCTTGGTTTTGTTGTTTTTTGGATTCAACACCTGTTTTGGAGTGAGTGTTCTTTCCACACTCTCATCTATTTGATCCGTTTCTTTGGATGATTGGAGCCATTTGCCTTGAAAGAATCCAGTTTTGTAAGGATCTTCTTAGTGTGTTAAAGGTGAGGACCCATTTTTCTAATATTGGTCCTTTTCTTTAATTTTATTGTGGATTGTTTGGAAGTCAAATCTTTAGGGGTCACTAGTTTATGTTTGCTTATTAAGGCTACGTAGGTTTTCTTGGAATACTTAAATGCGTGTATCGTGGCCCATTGACAAAAATAAAAACAAAGTGGGTGCAAAATGTAATAAAACCCCCTATATGTGTAATGTAATAAAAAGTCAGTATTGAAAAAAAGTCTTTTTATGGTTTTGTGGATATCTTAAATGCTATTTTATTGTGCCGTATTAATATATCTTAAGGTTCATTTTTGGAATTTAAATAAATGTTAAAAATACAGTAAAAGCCGTTCATTTATGACATTTGATTTTTCTTTTAGTAATGAAACAAGCTAAAAAAGTTACAGGTAAATGTATTTATTTTGAATTAAAATTTTTAGATATAAGTAAAGGTTTTCATACTTATATGTATGGTTGTGAAAATTGAAAATACTTTATTAAAATAAGGAGATGACTCACTTAAAAAATGGCAAGAAATTTGTCACTAGACAACACCATTAAAATATTTTTAAATCCTAGACATTAGAGTATTTAGTGAAGGAACGATATTCTGAATGGTAGTGAGTTAAAAAAGGAAGGGAATGATTTAAAAAAAGTTAATAGAAATAAGGTAACTTTATGTTACTCAGTTTTATCCCAAATACTTTAGAGCCTTTCATACGGGTACAAAGTGTTTCAACAGTTTCGGGCTTTATACAATTGTAAAACAGATTAATTAATAACTATTGAGTCCGTAATTGAGTTCTAAACATTTGCAACTAGGTATGTTTGGATTTTTCCGAGGCTGAGGGCTGTATTTCTATCATAGATCTAAATAAAAATAAGTAGGAAATATGAAATGTTTTCAGTGTAGCAACAAAAAGTGGAAAAACATTTTATAGCAAAATTTAAAAAAAAAATAAGTAACTACAAGAGTAAATACTAACTCAATATAATATACATAATTACTAATTATTTGTTGTTTTGCTTACAGTGCTAAATAGCAAATATTCGAGCAAATATTCAATATGTACTTTAACCCTTTTACCTGGAACTGTTTGTTACCTTTAGTTTAAATGAAAGATAAGGACATTGATGTGGTAAATATATATAGTTACAAAAAAATAAACATACATGCAGCTATATATAACAATAGTTAGGATTAATTTATAAATATTACATGTTTTAAATATGTATAGTAATAAAAATAACATACATGCAGCTATATATAATAATAGATAGAATTATTTATAATATTACATATGTTTAACTTTTTGCTTAATACTAATGCCGAAATCCAACCAAGTTACAATTCCGGTCACAAGAAAAAATTCATAACCTCAAATTTTAAATCATCATACAATCTGTCAAAATAAATGTAAATACACATTTAATTAAACCTATATATCTACGATTACATTGTCAAACACACTTACCTTGTTGTAAGTATTAGATCCTCCTAATGAATACATAAATAATCACTAAAATCCTAATAAACTGGCATTAAAACTCAAAACACTACACACAGATATAATTAACAAGGAAATCCGACGTAAACCTCTCCCTACAGCATACCGAACCTAACTGAGTGTCTGAGTCTGACGACCGTAATGTTTATTTTCTGATAGGCGTCCAGAATCAGCGCATGCGTTTCATTTAGTGCAGAGAACAAAATTCGATTCGAATTCATTTGATATGAATTATATAAAATTAAAGCAAATCAAATTTTCATATAAGCAATTTATAGGTTCCTTATTTCAGATCTGACAAAATAATATCGAGATTAGTATTAGCGTACATTTATTTATCAGAGTAGGTACTTAATGTCTCCGAGATTTTTTTTATAACTATAAATAACATTCTTTGGTATTAGGTATAAGAAGTAATATAGCCATAATTTAATATACATATGTAGTATACAGAATTTCTGTGTCAAACAATAATAATAATTATCTATTACGTCAGTTTGCCAGTACAGAAAATTATTAACGATAAATCGTATTTTTATAAGATTGTACCTTATAAGTTTAAAATATTGGTATTTATTGCAATGTTTGCTGATCAATAACATTATTAAACCAAAATGGTATCTTAAGAAACAAATTATGACAATTCAACAACATATAATATAAACTTCAGACATGTTAAATTTAAAAAAGATCTTGAATTTAAGAAGTAAAGAAGAAGTAAATTTGTTTCTGGATAAACGGTACAAATAATGAAATTTTAAATCAATTTAAAATTACTTACATATAACATTTCAAATTACCTCAATCAGGGCTAACGCGCTTGATTTCACCACGAAAGGTGCTACTGTACGGAAAGGTCAATGTCACTGAACGTTAATGTTTACTATGACTTTTTAACGCTAGTTTTTAGTAATTTTGACAAAAAATAGCTGAAAAACATTTAACACAATGATGGCAGAAGGGGAAAGTAGTAATTTACTTACTCAGTAGGAAAATTATTGTACTTATCAGAAGTGTCTTATGTCATTAAAGTAAGGTTATATGAAGAATGAGCATGATGAAAACAACGAATATACATGATTATTACTCACGATTTTCTGTAGTAGACTCCTTTGGTAACGCATAATCGCCAGGAATAAAAGGTTTCTTACAAACACACGAATGTTTCGAAGGAGTAAAGTTATCTCTATCAACCACTGTTTTAGGCGAGTTTTGTCTCACGGAAGCATATGTCCGCCTTTTGTTTCCGAACAAAATAGAACTGCACAACACTGAGGCACAATTAACAAGGTTTTTTATTTGCTGGTGTACGAAATAATTATAATAAAACACTATAAAATTTTCCCGCGCCTAACAATAACTTTTGACACGACCTTACTCGACCAGTGGCGCTAACTAGTGAGCCTGACAACGTTAGCCCCCATTAATTTCTTCTGATAGTTCGTTTAATGAATAGATAGAATTGGGGAGGAGCCTATTGAATTTTCTGTTGCAAACCCCCGTTTCACACACTACAAATAATTTTTTGTTTTTTTGGAGAATTAAAATAATTAGGTTAGGTTAGGTGACAGGTTAAAATTATTTATTATTTGTAAAAAAAAAACGGATATGTATATAATATCATAAAAAATACAAATATTATTGGAAAGTAAATCCACCACGACGACGCATTTCGTATAACTGGTAGGATTTATTTTAATACGGAAGTTTCTAGGATAAAAATATATTTTTTAGAATCAAGGTAATTATGATGTTTTTAAACCAGGACTATTCGTGTGTCATTAAGAGGGCTAATCGAACCAGTGTTTGTAAGATAATTTTTCAAAATTTATTTCTTCCATACGGTTTGGTCAAATTACACCAAATTTGGAGGATCAGTAGTTGAAAGTGTACTAGAGGGTACATGTATATCTATTTTAATTAATTTTCACTTTATGTAGGGAAAATTTATACTGTAAATATAAGTGAAATTTGAACGTGATTAGCTCCTGAATTATGACATCAATCAGTAAAATTCGAGGTAAAATTCATACATGTCTTCTAGAATGAATCTTCATAATTATGCTCAGCAAGTTTCAAACTTTTATTCCGTACTATTTGGTTAAAATGAATTTTCTAAATAAGTATCTTTGTCATTACAAATAGAGCAAGGAAGTGTTACCTCTAGCGGGAATCACACCTCAATGAAGTCGGTGAATAAAACGTCCAGTGAAGGTATAATCAAGAGCAAAATTATTCAGAGGCGCATGTATAAAAACTTTCTAGAGAGTGACACAGCTATCCGAAGCTTTTTCCCGACTAGGCCCCTTAATATCCATTATAATGTTTCGATAATTTTTATAAATGGCAATATAGGTAAATTTTGTTTTGTAAAAATACTAGTTTAACCTCTCAGTATCTGTTTGTCGTGTAGAATGGCCTGGTAATATGTATTTGTGAAGGCATGTAATTATTTTTTTGGCAAATACATATATTCCCGATTGGGGAACAGTATGCATAGCAGGTAGATTTTAGGTGTTTACTATTTTTATGTATTCATTATGGATATTGACCTAGAGAAATTTAGTACACTAATACCCGAAATCTTCTATGGAAAAACTCGACGCACATAACACATCTTCCTTCTTACGGCGAGGATTCCATTTTGGAGGATGATATCCAACATTTTGATGGAAAATAATACACAGCATGAAGAACTAGTTTGTTAGTAGTGATGATGAAGTACTTTTAGTTGGCCTACTTCTGAAGTCATCTGGAAGAATTATATTCCGAACGCCAATGCAGAAGGTACCCAGTTTCAAGGAAATTACTTCCTCCAGATGTTCTACAGTTGACAACTCCTTATAAAATTTTAAAGTTTTTCTTTGATGTCATCTTTTTAGATAGTATTATTTATCAAACAGTTTTATTCAGTACTCAGATACAGTCTAACAAGCCATTGCATTTATCGAAAGGAAGAGTTAGAAACATTTTTGAGTATCCTCATATGGATGTCAATTATAAACAGCCAAATGCAAGGTGATATTGTTCCCCTAATATACGAGTTGATCAAGTTGCTGATGTTATGCCCGTAAAAAAAGTGGGATGCAAGGGTAAAAGCAGAGTTACCTGTCAAAAATGTAAAGTACACCTGTGTTTTTATGCGAAAAGCAATTACTTTTGTAATTTCATACAAATTAAATATGTATTAATGTGCAGCTTATAAGCGTTCTATGTCCAATTGGGAACATATTTTTCTTAATTTTAAATAAAAAGTTTGTCTTCGAATGTTTCATATTATGTTTTATTTACACCTTTAAATATCATCTTTAAATTTTCTTTTGTAATGTTAAAAAAAGAAAAATAAAATCATGCAATAGAGGGTTAACAAGGTTCGATTACTGCTCGTAAGAAGAACCAAGAAGAAACTTACGAGAGATCAGTCTATCTTATAAGAAAATATAAATGGAGTAAACATAAACAATAAAAAAATTTGCATACTGCACCCTGAATGAAAATAAATATTAAATAAGTAACACTGTGTCTTAAAATCTAATAAAATAACAATAAAAGCTATACATGTTATACACCATATTCACAAAGTTCGATGACTGCTTATAAGAAGAACCAAGACGAAACTTACGAGAAATCAGTCTACGTTATAAGAAAATATAAATGGAATAAACATAAACAAAAAAAATGTGCATACTGCACCGTGTATGAAAATAAATACTAAACCTCGACCTGTATTACTAAGTACTCGACGTTTATTGAGCCACCAGTAGCAATATGATTGGTTTCTGAAATAAAAAACATTTTTTTATATTATAAATAAAATGCTATTAAAATTTAAAATACCTGTAGAATATCATCATCTAATTTCGAATTAAAGCCTGTCAATTGTGTTCCAATTATTTCATGGATATTTATCATAGTAACAATATCTTTGAATAACCCACTCGAACGCCATTAGGTACAACTAGGCCTTAGTCCGAGTAAGATTCGGACGAAAAAGAGTCATCCCCCACATAAATGTTCAGTGGCTCTACTACGATGTCCATTACAATGTCAAGCTGCCACATTTTTTCCTCTTGACTTTGCGCATGACGAATGGTATTCTTCCAATTTTTAGCAGAAACATTTCCAATGGCTTATTCAATTATGGATGAAGGTCTTTAATTTTGAACGTACTATTGTTCCTCGTGACCCCCTTTTATTTGCCCCCATATTAATTCAATAGGATTAAATTCACAATGATATGAGGGCAATCCCAAAACCGTACGATTCTGTTGTTTTGCCATCTCATCGATCACATATTTAGGCATAATGGCGGCCTGTCTGACAAGATCCAAGAGTTCACCTCTCACCATGTCTGCTTTGTAAATAATTGACTTACTTGTTAACCAGGCTTGTATGTCCGCTTTCTTTGTTTCAGCATTCGGGATCTTCACCATTTTTCGGCTGTGATAGGAAGTGTTGTCCATCACAACTACAGAATGTTCATCCAAGCATCCCAAAATGTGAGTGAACCAGTTTTCAAAAATCTCACCAGTCATTTTTTCATGGTAATCTCCAGTTTTCTTTGATCCGAAGCATAGCAAACCATCCTCAACGAAACCGTCCTCGGCTCCTATATGGAGGACTATCAGACGACTTCCCTTGCCTGATGGATCCTTTAACCTCGTCGTTAATCCTTGGATGGAAGCCTGCCTTGAAGTCAAGGTTGTTGTGTCCTTCCATAATTTACTTACAGTGTGGCCAGCGTTCACCCACCCTAGGTAACACTAATGCTCTTATTAAGATCTCCAAAGTCGCTTTAAAATTATACAATAAAACTTCGAATGAAACCAAATGATCTTCAAGACAAGCTTAGGATCACCATAAAGCAGCTTCTAGCCAAAAAGGGCCCATCCTAAAAGGGTCTTGAAGACTAAATTTTAAAACTATATTAAAAACCATTTAGTTTTAATTTCATATTCTTAAAGAGTTCTTCAAGGCAACCTTAAATTTGTGTATTAAAACGTTTTGCATTTCAAATAAAATTGCAGCAGACTAAATTGCCTTGATAATCATTATAATTAATCCTAAAAGGGTTTTATTTTGTTTTAAAGTCGAACAACTTTATGCGTGAAATAGTTAAAACAACGGCAAGTCTCTAATGGGGCAGAGTGGTAATATTTTAAACGTAACGCATATAAAGCTGATCAAAAATAATAATCAAATGCAAACTATTCTGGTAAAAATTACCAACGGATGGCACTTTTCTGACAAAATATAATAAAATACTTCTATATAACTCGAGCGCCACCAATATAATGTTTTTTTTTATTATCTAAAAATTTTTTTAAAAATATCGTCAATTTTTATTTTGCATCTAAACATCCAAATGCATTTTTTTTATTAAATTGCATGTTTGGACACACTGTCCTTCAGTTATTTAAGAGGATGTAAAGCGCATATATTTCAATAATATTTTTTTCTTTGGCTATTGAAAATATCCATCATGGCGGGTCTGTATCTTATATAAAAAATGGCGTGGTCTAGATAAAAACTGATTGCAAGTTAATAGAACATTTTAAATCTTACAAGACTTAAAATAGCGTTTTATTTACCACTTTAAGTACAATTACTCTCCCAGACATTTATTTACTCTTCCTTTTAAAACTGAGTTGCTTTAATATGTTCAAACTCGTGGCCTTATTGATTTAAAGGGATCTGGCGCGCGCATGAAATCCTAACCTTAAAATTGTGCCGGTTTTGTGATTGCTGGATTTAGTGACTTCGTTTTAATTTAAAATACTTGTCACTAATATTTTCCATTTTAAATATGTGTTCTAATTTTCATTCATGCATAAAGTAGGTACACGGACTGCACTGGTTCACTAAATCAGCAATCAGTTTATTGAGCAGATGGCGTGTTTTCTCCGATTATGGAGGGGGTAGAATTAGTTTTAATAAAGTCATCAAAAATCCAACAGGCATTTCTTTTAATCAAATTGACTAAATTAAAACCTTTGAACTTTAAAATATTCTTAATTTACTCTTTAAAAAGTAAAAACTATGTTTTAGGATTTAATGTGGAATTTCATTGAGCATATAGGCTTAAGATAAAATAGTTTTCTTAATGGGTTTTAATGACTACATCAAGGATACTCCATAAAACTACATTAAAACCATTTGTTCCAAAATGGATTGTTTTAAAACCAACTTGCTATTTAATTCTTTAAAAAGGCAAATTAGTTTTAAAATAGCCAATGTCAAGAGTATTATAAAACTAGTATAAGATCAATAGAGCATTAGGAGCAAACAGTTTTTTTATTTTAATTTAAAGAATGCATTAAATCCTTTGCATAAGAATCAGTGATCTTTAAGAACTTTTAGTTTATCTTAAGGTAATTTTAAAACCACTATCATTTTATTGAACATGTTAAAGCACTTTTAAAACCTAAATAAATCAAAAGTATCTTAGAGTTGTTACTTGGGACGTTTCATCTAAGAAGTACAATTTCCTGCCTTCTTCCCGGTATTTCCTGATCTCTCGTAGGAAATGTCGCCTCCAGGCGATAATCTCATTCTTTTCCCCTAACGACACTATTGCGCGACCTTTTTGCAAATCTATAGTGCCAAACACAATAATTCGCTAATATTACCTAATTAGCTAATATTAGCTAATTAGCTGTAACATTAGCAGTAACATTAACAGTATCGGATGAATCCCTTACCGAATTCTTTTATACCTTTACACTGGATATGGTATACTCAAAACCTGTAACCTTTTAGCCAGAAATAAGCAATTATTCTCTTACTACACTATTCTCATTGATCGAGTTACATGTTTAAAAAAATAATAGTAACAATTCTCCAGGAAAAGATAATATTCTATATTCATTGATAATAAAGCTTCCCGTTTTTGTAAAAATGTTTCTGCTTCGTATATACAACAAAATATATCTATGTAGAGACAATGTTAAAGTACTAAAAACTTGTATAGTAGTACCAATACCTAAACCAAAGAGGGATCATGCTTTACCAACAGCAATTCGGCCAATTTTTCTGCTCTCTTGCCTGTTAAAATCATTAGAGAGAATGATAAAAATGAGATTAGAATGGTGGTTGACATCTCAAAATTTTTTGCCAACATTTCAGTATGATTTTCATAGGGATCTTAGCACACAGCATGCTCTTGGTCAAATCAACACAGACATTCAATACAATTTTTCAAGAAATAATTATTTAGGTACTATTTTCTTGGAGCTGGAAGATGCATATAATTCGGTTAATTTGGAAATTCTACGGTCAAGATTAACAGACTTTAATTTGCCTCCTTTTCTATGCCATATTATTAATGTTTACAGAGAAAGGCGGAAGATCAAAATAAATTAATTGGACCTAGATATGCTTCACAGGGGTTGCCGCAGGGCTCAGTTTTGAGTGTCCTCCTATTCAATATTTATACAAGTGACTTTTTAGATAATATTAATTGTAAAGTCATGCAATATGCTGATGATTTTGTCGTATATTGTGAAAAAAGAAATTGGACAATTACATTCAGACCAGGCGAGATCATGACAAAAGTTGTAGAATGGCGTAATTTAAAATGTTTTACCATCTCTTCCCTTAAAATAGTTGCCTCAATTTATACACGACCCCGCTTACTCAATTTCCAAATTATTAATTTACCACCAATCCCTTCAAAGCAACCGTTAAATATCTGGGATTATTACTCAACCAAAAATTGAAACTGAAAGAACAAGTACAAGCAGTATAAATAAAAGCGAAAAAGCGATCAATCTTATTCGCATATGCAGTAAAGTATCATGAGGAGCAGATGTTGGTACATCTTTTACTTTTATACAGGGCGATAATTCGATCTGTCTTAGATGATGGATGTCTCTTTTATGGTTCCGCATGCAAAACTTCGCTAGGATGTCTTGACGTTGTGCAGAATAAAGCATTACGAATATGCTTGGGTGTTATGAAGTCTAGACCAATAGAGGCATTATATGTGGAAGCAATTGAACCTCCTTTAGCATTTAGAAGGCAGTTGTTAAGTTCTAAATTTGTACTCAAAGTCTGTACATCTACAAATCTTTCCCATCTTAATACAGGTATATATAATATCTGTATAGAAAATTTAACAAATAAATTTTGGAAGAAGAAAGTAAGCCCCCCACTAGCTGATGGTTACAGTAATACTTCTGACTATAAGGTCAATCTTTTCAAACACAGTTCCCCTATTTTTTCACGTTAAATTATTTTTGTATGTTGTTTACCCCAGACGCACACTTTCCAGCTTTCACAGAAAATTCTACTGTCTACAAACATATTTGTCTCGATACCTTAAACATATTTAAAGATCATCTATGTATTTTCATAGATGTATCAAAGAACGAGATGGGTACTTTTACATTCCGAGTTTGAAGTTAGAGTACAAGATAAAACTCCCAAAATAAACTTCAGTTATTACTGCTGAAGCAGTTGTTATTCTTGAGGCTATTGATGCTACCAGTTTACTAAAGTACTCTAAAATTACAATATTTTCAGATGCAAAAAGCGTACTTACCAGCATTGCCAATTTTGAAATAAAAACTTCATGTTTTATATTAGATATCATAAAAAAACTTGAACAATTGGCAGATCGCTATATTAAGGTCGATTTTGTATGGATTAAGGATCACTGTAGTTTATCTCACAATAAAAGTGTTGATAAATTAGCAAAGAATTCAATCACAGAAGGCAACATTTCTTTATACAAGATCCCTTTATCGGATTTACATGTTAGGGTGAAAAAATCAATTTCTGTGAAATGGCAAAATAGATACGAAAATGCATATTCGGAGAATCCCACCAATCACTTTTTATTAAATCCCCTTATAACCAAACATAACTGGCATAAAGAACACTTCATCTCCAGGCGTTTCTACACAACAATAACTCGTTTGCAATTTAATCATGGCCGATTTCCTTCCCATCTGCACAAAATTAAAATAGTTGAGAGTAACCTTTGCAATTGCGGAGATATTTTGTTCAATTGCAGACTCAAACAGAGAGAATCCAATTGCTTAATACATCACCCACAGAAAATAGTTTTTAAAATGCCCCTCAGTGCAAATTACATTCTCTCAAGCAAACATTTTGAAGCATCTCAATTTTTTGTTGAATACTTGCAGACAGTTAATACTGTAATTAAAAATAAAAGTTCAAATTTCCTCTTGCTATTTTTCCTTATCGTTTCATTTGACCGTGGCCTTCAGTTTTGTTTTTCAAGTTGCCACGAACGGCCCCTTAACGTGAAGTGTGTATCTATGTGTTTTTCCTGTCCATTTCTTCATTCCCATACTTTATTGTGGTTGTTCCTATTTTTCTCTTTATCTAGTATTTTTTGCCTAATATGTATAGCTGGCTAATGGGAACCACCCAAGGCCATCATAAAGCAAAAAAAAACTAGTTGCACCTATAAAAACTGTCTCTTTATATCCATAGGCGTGCGTTAACGATTTATTTATTAAAAATTATATGTAGTTTGTAATTAATTGTATTTATACATTGACTGTTGACACTACCTATTTTTGAAAAAAATAAACACTGTAAGCGAAAATAATATATTATTAAGAGGAATACATGAAGAAATAAAAGTAACAAAAAAACAAGTAACAAAATTAACAACTCAGTACACAAAATAATAAATTAAAATGTAATATTCTAAAATAAAAACCATAACATTTACAAAACAATAACGTTATATAAAGAAGATAAAAAAGTAACAAATCGACACTCATAAATTAAATCAAATAACTAAAAAACATACTTGTTCCAAAAATTGGAAGAAATAACACAGAGGTATAGTCTTAACTTAATTTTATCACAGCTTAGGCAGATTAAAACTAATCGGAATCTAAGTTGTAATCAGAAAAAATCCTCAAAACTTGAGTCCTCACCAAGACTAATAATTAATTATTAGAGGTTCTACATTGATATCAATTACGTTATCTAATTGCCACATTCTATCTTCCTCCGTTATTGTATGACAGACAACTTTCTGCCAGTTTTCTGCTGAAACGTTACTGATTGCCTCCTGAAATAAACATTTTGTATCTGCAAGTTTGAACGTCGTATTTTTTCTAGCCACCTCACCTTTAACTTGAGCCCAAATAACTCAATGGGATTTAACTCGCAGTGATATGGAGGGAGACACAAAATAGTTTTATTTTTAAATTTAGCAATTTCGTCTACAGTATACTTTCGAAAGCGATCTGAATTCAGTTCAGCTATATTTAATGACTGAGGTTTCAGCATATTTTTTGTGAAAGATATATTTGTAGAGATCCAGCAGTCATGAATTTCCAATTTTTTGCTGGCAGATATGGGTATCTTCTCAATAAGCCCGCTATGATGCAGTGGCGGTTTGTGGGTCAAGAGATAGGGTGGTCAATTAGAAAAGTTTACTGTATTACCTACCTTTTTAAAGTGATTTAAATTCCAAGTCGATCCTCCGGTCTTTTTGAGATGCAAAGTGGTCAATTACTTTTTCATTAAAGTCTTTTATCTTCTTTATTAATGCCCTTTCTATGGTAAGCATAGCTAAAGAAGATAACCTTTCCTGACCTATGGTATTTCTTAAAAATGTCTTTATTCTTTTTAAGGTGGAAAAACAACGTTCACTTTCGACGGTAGTCATAGGGAGAGTACACTAGATTTTTAACAGTTTGACACTTTCAGAAAAAGTATTGCACAAATTATTGTTAATAAAAAACTGTAACAAAGCAACTGCACCTTCACTATTGGAAAAATCTTCTCGGCTATATAATACTTCTAATTCAGTTTTAAGTTTCAAATGATTTATGACTGGATACTCCGTTTTAACTAATTTGAACATATCTTGAGGAAAACTTTTTTTTTAATCTTTAAATCGATCTGTGTAAAATAACTGAGACACTGCTAAATGATTACTGAAGCCAAACCTGTTTTTGATCTCAGATGTAATTATATCACAAACTTCTATTGAAATTCTCCTTTTTGATTCTTCCGTTTTACATCTCTGGGCAGACTGAATGGATGTCTCCTCCAAATAGTTATTCAAAATTTTGTTTCTGATGTCTTCAAATTTACTATTAAAAACGCCAATACACTTATTTACTGTTATGACATCGATATTACATTTTTGTAATTGATTGAACAATGTATCACAATGAGGCATAACTAAATGAAAAAAATTTAACCAGTAAAGAAAATGTTCATTTTGTAAGTAGTTTTTTAAACCAATAACTTGGTTTAGAGTGTTGTTTTCTGATTCATTATCAATGATTTTTTCTAAACAATCTAATAATTCTGTTCGATAGGTATAAACAGTCTCTATGCACTTTGTATTAAAATTCCATCGTGTTGGAGTCGCTTTAGGTAATCTCACCTTAACAACATTGTCTAACACGGCTGTTCTTTTTGGCGATTTTCCAAATAATGAAGAAAAGCTATGTAAATTAGCAAAAAAAAAATTTTATGTTTTTATCCTGACTTGATGCTTTTTGTTTTGTAAAATTAAATTTAGTTGATGAGCGTAACAATGAATAAAATTTGCTGAAGGATACCTTTTTTTAATTTTGGCTTATACACCTCCAAAAGCACCACACATTACTGATGCTCCATCGTAACTTTATGCTATCAATTTTTCAGGACTTTCATTAATTTTCAGACATTCTAACTCTTTTAAAATTACACCTGTCAATTGCTGCGATATCGTTCCTTGAGGCTGAATAAATTTCCAAAATCTCTCACATACAACACCGTCTAAAACGTATCTAAACACAAAAACTACTTGTACTTTATTGGAACTATCTGTTATTTTATTTAAAATATATCTATTTTTAGAAACGTTTTCGTTGTAAGCTTTTAAACTTTTTCTATAGGCACTGTCTAACTGCATTCTAATATCAACTGTACCAAGTGTTGCTAGACTACAACAGTTATTCATATGACTTGATGCGAGCGAATGTTTCTGTACTTTTATTTTTAAATGTTTCAAGTCAGTTACACCTATTTTGGACCATATAGGATCAGGATCATCACCAAATAACAGGCATGGGAAACAAAAAAATGCATTTTTTACCTCGCATCCGAAAATCCACTCGAATAAATCATACATTGAATTTCGAAAATACCTATTAACTAATTTTTTCTTATCCAGAGATATTTGCTTTATCGTCATATTAGGTTTTGGACGGCCACCACCTTTGAATTTCACTCGGTCTTCATAACCCAACTTATGTCCATCTTTCAGTATTAATATATTTTGTACAACACTCATATTTAATAGTAAACACCAAAAACACTGTTTTACTTAATTTCACGACAAGTAGAGATTTACTAATAAAATGTTCACAAATAAAAAAATTAAAAACAATGCGACAGAATTTACCGAACAACGCGTACCTAGTCTGCATTAAGACTGCTCTCACAGAACAGAACTGCTCTACTAGCGAACTTCGTGCGTTACCGTTTACATAAAATGTGTCAGGGATATTGTCCCCGCCAGTGTTTTCTGTCTCTTTTGCTTTCTGACGATTCGCGAATAAGTTTATTTCACTTTAATTCGTTGTAAATTCGGTCCGTAGCTAGCTTTGAGGACAAGTTGTGGATTGACCCAAGATTTTTTAGTCTACGTCGGTGAACTCTAAAGGATGTTCCCCATCAACTGATAATTGCCGCGGTGGGACTGCGGCTGGCAGTTCTTCCAGCTGACGGGGTGCCCTTACGTAACCTGTCCTGAGCAGAAAGGATACTTGATCTCTCAGATGTTGTTGAGAGAAGGCGCGATGCTCTGGATGCATTTCGCACCAAAGTGCATGCATTCGCGCCATGTATCCCCTTTGCTCAGGTTCGCTACTCTCGCGGCAGGTCAGCAAGTCATCCCGAAGTTTCCTCGTCCACTTAAAGCGTCCGTGTACATTGCCAATTTCGTCGTCGTTGAGACTATCCGGTGAGGCCCCTCCCGCCTGTCTCTGACCCCCATCAGCTTGGGGTCGATCGTGAGGAGCCCTTCTCCTAAGGTTGTATGGAACCCGAAGTAGAAGGGGTACCAGGTGGTTAGCCTTGGTACCCCCCGGATGACATTAGTCAGGCAGAGTTACCTCTGCCTGTCCAGGGTGCACCAACGTGGAGGTTGCCGGCCTTGCACCCCTTACCCCTCTATATTATTATTATTTTTTTTTTTCGGAATATCCGATCCCGGTCAGTCCTCCCGTAGCCTCCGACACCTCACGGGAGTCGCGCCGGCGCATCAACTACAGCCACTCCCCACATCCCGCAGGGTTAGTGACTGTAGATACCAGAGTCGTGTGCCCTAAGCAGACGGAGAGAACCCAGAATGACCGCCTTCTGCATTTGGCCTGCCAGCCACTCAGCTGATTTTTGGCATGCCGGTATGATCTTCAGTTCCGAGAGTAGCGTAGGCTTTATCCCTCCGAGTACACTGATAATAAGGACGACCATTTTGACCGAGTAGCCTGGGTACAGCACTTGGAGCTCGTACCGGAGATCGCGATATTTGGACCGTTTCTCCTCCTCCTTCAAGGTGATGTTTTTCTCCGCAGGTGCCGAGAACTCGATGACATACATCACCTTGAGTTGATGGTCGAGGAGGACTATGTCAGGCTTGTTGGCTTGGATTAGCCTGACAGTCGGGAACGAGTAGTTCCAGTAAATCCGGCATTTCTCGTTCTCGACAACGGACTCAATATCTCCGGGGACGTAAGGCAGCACTGGTGTCTGGTCTACCCCGTACCTTAGATGGTAGTATAGCACTCGTAAAGCCGCGTTATGTCGGTGGATGTAGGCCGAAATCGCATATATAGGGCATGCAGATAGTAAGTGCATGAGCGATTCCTGCGCCTGATGGCAGGTCCTGCAGTTGATATCAGGAACCTCTACACGCCACACGCGGCTATGGTAGACCAAGGTGTTGATGACACCATCTTGACAGGCCATAATGAATCCCTCGGTCTCCGACTTAAGCCCTGCTGACCTTAGATAGGCGAAGGTCAGCCTGGTCGATAAACCCAGTGTTTCTATGTTCTTATAGAAGACACCATGCTGGGGTTTATCGACGTGCTGCCGAAACAGTTTTTCCTGTTCGGCAGCTCTGATTCGGGCTTTCAGACGGTTTGGCTGAAGTTCGGTGACTGACTCAACATCAGCACCTCGCCGGCCTCCTCGCTTGATGTCAAATGCGAGACCGAGTTCATCTGCGGCTCTTTTTGCTGCCTTGAACAATCCTGCTCCCACTCCTACAGTTTCGTGATGTTTTACGAACCGCAGGAGGGGATCTGAGCTCCTGAGTATGTTACATGCCATACTCAGTACTACTCTGCCATGCGTACACTCCAGGCTCAAGAGTCCTCGGCCACCCCGGTGACGTGGGAGGTACACACGAGGAACGGACGATCTAGGATGAATACTTCTGTGAATATTCATCATCTTGCGGATATCCCTATCTAATTGGCGCAGCTCATCTACCCTCCACTTTACTACTCCGAAGGAGTAGAGCAGAATCGGAACGGCAAGCATATTAGTTGCAGACACCTTGTTCTTCCCCGAAAGTTCGGAAGACCAAATCTTTCGGAGGCGGTGTCTGTACTTGCCGCGGAGAGAATCCTTTATTTGTGTTACATCTTGGATGTGCCTTTGTTGCACACCCAGGTATGTATAGGTCTCTCCGGCATCCAGATGTCTTAGGATGCTTCCGTCTGCGAGCTGCGCATCTTCAGGAAATTCCCCGCATCGTCCTCTCTTGAGGTGGACGACTGCACATTTGTCCAACCCGAACTCCATACCAATTGCCCGCGTATATTCTTCGACCACCCTAAGAGCGTTTTGTAGTTCACGCTCTCCGGAGGCATAAAGTTTAAAGTCATCCATATAAAATAGATGGGTGACCTTATGCCTCCGGTCGCTGGGTGGCCCACATTGATATCCGCGGGCTTGGCGGAGCCCAACAGACAACGGCAGCAGTGAGATGCAGAAGAGGAGAGGACTCAGGGAGTCACCCTGGAAAACTCCTCTCCTAAATGCCACCTGCTCTGTCGTGACCCGCTGCGCACCTGATGTTATGGTGAAGCGGGTCTTCCAGAGCGGCAGCAGCTGTTCTATGCATCTCACTAGTGGTGCTGGTGCCGCAAGACATTCGAGCAAGTACAACAATAGCTCATGCGATGTTGTATCAAATGCCTTGCGGTAGTCAATCCAGGCCATCGATAGATTCCGCTTGTATTGCACAGAATCCTGTGTAATACAGCGGTCTATCAGCAGGCTGTCCTTGCAACCTGCCATGCCCTTCTTGGCACCACGCTGTTCGTGTATCTGCTGTAAGACCGGATCAACAGACCTCAGCGTCCTAGCATACAAGATACGTGTAAATATCTTGTAGCAGGAGTTAAGGCAAGTGATCGGCCTATAATTCCTCGGGTCGGAAAGATCCCCCTTTTTGGGGATAAGCACAGTACGTCCCTCGACGAACCAGTCCGGAATCTGCTGCCCCTCGTTCAACCATGAGTTGAAAACTCGCGCCAGACGGCGGTGAGTGGAAGCAAATTTCTTCCACCACTAGTTGTTAATGCCGTCTGGGCCCGGGGCAGCGAAGTTCTTGGTACCAACAAGTGCTTGTTGAACTTCCTCCGTACTGATTGCCGGGCACACTTCTTCTGGCTCTTGACGATGTCTGTGGCACAGAGCCTCGAAGTGTGCAATTGATGGAGTGTCGCTATTGAATGGACGCGTCGTTTCGTAGATTCCCTTCCAGAAGGTTTCGACACCTTCTGCAGTCGGCGGATTCTCGACAACACGCTGTGGCTCTTGAAAGAGGCGGGAAGGATTCGTACGGAACAAATTGTTTTGTTCCATACTCCTCACCCGCCTCTTCAATGTTTTCTTTATCGCCATGAGCGCTCGGATCCTATCTAGACAGTGCTGCTTGATGTCAGATTTAGAGTATGGTGTTGACGTCTTAATCCGGCAGCTATGCGCCGGATCCTGGGAGTAAAAACTCTACCAGTCGTCTTATATTCCACCACACTCTGGATCCGAGAAGCGTGTTGTCTGGCCGACTGTATCTTGAATTCGATTTTTTGTACACGTCGCTTGGCTTTCTCGACCCCGTGATTGGTTGACCTCTCACGGGGGACGAGTTGCATCGCGGCGTTATACACGGCACAGTTGATTTGCCAGATGTCTACATCTTCCGGAATTTCCTCATCGATGACCGCGTCCATTCTAGCCAGGTCTTGTGGCTTTAGGTTAGCCCTGGTGTTAAGGCTAACCCTCGTCCTGAAGTCTACACCGGTGAACTCTAAAGGATGTTCCCCATCAGCTGGTAGTGGCCTCGGTGGTACTGCGGCTGGCAGTTCTTCCAGCTGACGGGGTGCCCTTACGTATCCTGTCCTGAGCAGAAAGGATACTTGATCTCTCAGATGTTGTTGAGAGAAGGCGCGATGCTCTGGATGCATTTCGCACCAAAGTGCATGCAATCGCGCCATGTATCCCCTTCGCTCAGGTTCGCTACTCTCGCGGCAGGTCAGCAAGTCATCCCGAAGTTCCCTCGTCCACTTAAAGCTCCATGTACATTTGCATTTTCGTCATCGTTAGGACCGTCCGGTAAGGCCCCTCCCATCTGTCCTTGACCTCCATCCGATTGAGGTCGAATGTGAGGGGCCCTTCTTAGGTTATATGGAACCATAGCATTAAGAGTACCAGGGTAGTTAGCCCTGGTACTCCCGGCCGGCATTAGTCAGGCAGAGTTGCCTCTGCCTGTCCAGGGTGCACCAACGTGGAGGTTGCCGGTCCTTTGCACCCCTTATTATTATTATTATTATTAAAGATAAATATCCTTTACCTCGTATAGATGAACAAATTGATCAATGATCAGTTAGATGGCTTTAAATATTTCACTTCACTTGATATGGCTAGTGGTTTTCATCAAATACCAATTTCCGAGGATTCTGTGGAGAAAACTGCATTTTTAACACCAGACGGTCATTATCAGTACCTGAAAATGCCGTTTGTTTTAGCTAACGCTCCATCTGTTTTTCAGAGAGCTTAACTTTACAATCTATGATAAATACTAGCGTAAAATGGAAAATAATAATTTACAGGCGAGCTTATCAAAGAAAGGGGCCATGGACAAAAGTGTTACCAAAATTCAAAGTAATTACTTTAGATAATGTAAGATGACGTTGGAGTAGATAGTATGACAGACTTTTACAATATTGCCAAACTTGGCAGTAGTTGCTACTTTGATGATAAATTAACAGAATTTTCATTTTGTCGAGAATAATGACAAAGAGTACTTGCTCAAATTATCCGCCTTTGGGATAATTATTCATCAATTTTTGCAAAATTGTCCGAAATTATCATCTTGATTACATATTACATTATTATCCTAATCAATCCAAATTATCCGCAATTCGGGTAATTATCCGCAAATTGGCAGCGCTGGTCTGTCCTAAATTGAGTAGATCTGATTGTAACCAATAGTAGACCTGCTGAAAAGCGACCAGAAATACAAATATATAAGTATTGTAAAAAACTAGAACATAATGAGGAAACTTGTTTTGCAAAAATCAGAGTGAGTATTAAAAACGAAAAGGTGATTAATATGTGCCGTTTGAATATGAAAG
This sequence comes from Rhamnusium bicolor, assembly GCA_029963845.1. Lineage (NCBI taxonomy): Eukaryota > Metazoa > Arthropoda > Insecta > Coleoptera > Cerambycidae > Rhamnusium > Rhamnusium bicolor. Next base: position 90,541 of record JANEYF010001302.1, on the reverse strand, counting down.
AAAATATATCTACTGCAATTGTGGGTGGAGCGATTACATAGCCCCACAAAAAAAAAAATTTCTGACCTAGCAATGAGACGAGTATATCCTTATGTATTTTTGATCGCTGATTCCGAATCCGGGGTCAAAAAAAGTCGTACACCCCCCAAAAAAAATTTTAGAGCCAAAAAACACCCCCTGAATCGTTTTGTTTAATATTTTCGGAAAAAATTGATTGTATTACGATAAAAATAAAGGTGAATTGCAGCGTTCACCCTATCGATATGAAACGCACCTCTATAGAGGGTGAGAACCACCCTCATCTGCCATCAAACCAATTGATAACGACAATAACTTAAAAACATCTAAAAATGTTTAAGTTTCGTTAGGTTTGCAATAAACTGACGTAGAATTCACGTAATACCCCAAAACTACCCCTATAGCGTTATGAAAAACAACCCTTAACTTCAATTACAGAAAAAGGAAAGGAAGAAACATAAAATTTGATAACGATTTCATTATATGGATGTTCTTATTTGCAGAGATCCTTATGGTTAGGATATTAGCAGTAATTTGTCACCAATCTTAACACCATTTGGGTATAAAACGCATCTCTGAAGGGGGTGAGAAGTACTTTTACGTTAGTAGCTTTTAATTCTTCCTTTTTTAATCTTTTTTTTATGGTATCTTTTAACTTTATTTTCAAACGATCTTCTTACTGACTGTCGTTTCTGTTCTTCTTTCGTGTCTCATTTCAGAGACCAACAGTAGTCTGCTATCATGTGTTCGTCCCATCTTCCTTGATATCGTTTTTCCATTTCGGCTATGTCCTGGTGGAAACGTTCCCCTTGTTCTTCACTATAGTCACCTAAATTTTCCGGGAAATAATCAAGATGGGAATCAAGAAAATGAATTTTCAAACTCATATTACACCCTAGATTCTTAAAATTTTTTATCATTTCTTCGACAAATTCCTTGTACTTTTCAGCTTTTTTATTTCCCAGAAAATTTATCGTTACTTTCTTAAAACTTAGCCATGCTTTTTTCTCTTTTGGTTTCATTTTAGTTATGAAAACATCATCCTTCATGATTTCATAACGCTATAGGGGTAGTTTTGGGGTATTACGTGAATTCTACGTCAGTTTATTGCAAACCTAAAGAAACTTAAACATTTTTAAATGTTTTTCAGTCATTGTCGTTATCAATTGGTTTGGTTGCAGATGAGGGTGGTTCTCACCCTCTATGGGGGTGCGTTTCATACCGATAGGGTGAACGCTGTAATTTACCTTTATTTTTATCGTAATACATCCCGAAAATATTAAACAAAACGATTGATTAAAATGATAACATCATTTTCAGAGCGTTATCTCATACCCTATTCAGGGAGTGTTTTTTGGCTCTAAAATTTTTTTTTGGGGGGTGTACGACTTTTTTTGACCCCGGATTCGGAATCAGCGATCAAAAATACATAAGGATATACTCGTCTCGTTGCTAGGTCAGAAAACTTTTTTTTTTTTGTGGGGCTGTGTTATTGATGTGATGATTGACACGGGTGCAGATGTATCCCTAATGTTTAGTCAGTTAGTAAGAAAAAAAGTTGTGTATACAACAAGAATGGAACTACTTGAAATAGAGTAGGTATATGTGGAACTCTATGCTCGAATGAAAAAGTGATACTGACAGTAGAATTTTTTAATTTGACATTTGAAGCGGAATTTCACATGATAAATAGTAATTTCACAACTGATATGTTAATCAGACTTGATATATTAAACAGGCGTGGCATGCGATATTCCAGATCTCGGGATGGTTTTACAATAAGTAGTGATATAAATGTAATGCCTATAATATGTGTCTTTCATAATTTGAAAGTATCCATTGAACACAAAAGCAAACTGTTGGATGTCTTGACAGAATTTAACGACATATTTGCTCTTGGTAATTCTAAGTCAACTATGAGTACAAGCAAATTAAATATTAGATTGTCTAATGATACACCTGTGAAATATCAACCTTATCGTATGTTATTTGCGGATCGAGGTGGACATATTCTAGCTGATTTGAAAAACAAAAAAAATTATTAGAGATTCTTTTCCTCCATTTGCAAGTCCTATTTTACTTGTTCTTAAGAAGGATGGCAGTGATCGAATGTATGTAGACTATCGTGTATTGAACAAAACATTAAAGATAGATATCCTTTACCTCGTATAGATGAACAATTTGATCAATTAGGCAGATTTAAATATTTCACTTCACTTGATATGGCTAGTGGTTTTCATCAAATACCGATTTCCGAGGATTCTGTGCAGAAAACTGCATTTTTAACACCAGATGGTCATTGTCTGTACCTGAAGATGCCATTTATTTTAGCTAACGCTCCATCTGCTTTTCAAAGAGCTTAACTTTACAACTTATGATAAATACTAGAAAGGTATTTGTTTATTTGGATGATGTATTAATACCATCTAAAACTGAAAATGATTAGTTGGCAATATGTTGACGATGATGAAATAGTATTATGTTCATGAAAATTATCAATTGGTAATAAGTGTTAATGTTTATAAACAGTTAGTAATATTGAATAAGATTTACAGGAAACAACTACTCAGCGAACAAAAGCCCCGACCTGTGTTGAATTAAACCTGCAAGTCTTGTTTGGTAGCTAAGATCATTTGTCAATTCCTCACTAGACATATACCGGTTTTGAACTTATGTTCTCGTCAGTATGCCAGAAGTAATGGAAAAGACAAATAACAAGTTCGAGACCAGTCTATATCTAGTGAGGAACTGGCAAATGATCTTAGCAACCAAACAAGATTTGCAGGTTTAATTCAACCCAAGTTGGGGCTTTTGTCCGCTGAGTAGTTGTTTCCTGTAAATCTTATTCAGTATATAGTTTAACCCACCAAGGTTAGAGGTCGCAGCTCTTGATACCTGCTTTGCAGGTCGCTATTAGTCACTAAGACATCAGTGATGTCTGATGGGCAGTAGCACTGACAACCAGAGAGATACACTTTTCACTTTCTATGTCAGTTGGTAATATGTTTATGATAATGATGAGTGTCATTGGTAATATAATTATAATTATAATTAAAATGTCATTAAAAGAGCCTTGAGTACAGTTTGAACATGTACCTACTGAGTATTTAAAACAATTTTGTAAATGGTACGTGCCCTTTTCCTTTCTGTGACTTGTCAGTGATTGTGTCTGTGACGGGCGCCTGTCCCAGCCGCGTGTGTCAGTTGTGAACTTGTTGGTCTGTGACCGTAACTATGCTGCTTTCCATTTCAGTAGCCGTGTTAGCGGTGTAAGTTAAGTTGTTGATGCCTGGGCATCGTGCCTTCCAGCGGATATCACACGGATAAGTTAGAGTGTTGATGCTTGGGCCTAGTGCTCGCTGGCGCATATCACACTTGTATACGTTAGAGCGTTGATGGTTGGGCCTAGTGCTTTCTGGCGGATATCACCTTGGATAAGTTAGAGTGTTGATGCCTGGGCCTAGTGCCTTCTGGCGGATATCACACTTGTATAAGTTAGATTGCTGGTGCTTGGGTCTAGTACTTTCTGGCGGATAACACATTAAATGTCTATATTTTGATTGAGTTTTACAATATTTTGCTTGTTAGAAACTGGAATTCCCTGCCACTCCTCTCCTTGAAACGCACACGGTAGTCAGGATGAAACCGAGCCCTAATATTTGATCGAGAACGTACCAATATCAGACTTGCCGTGTTAGTAGCAAGCGTACCACAATATTACATGTCCAAGTGGTAATTCAGTAATAGTGTGCTCTGATTGACATAAATATATTATGAATCGCACGTCAGAATAACCACAGCCTTGTTCGGTGTGGTCGTTATTATTTTATCTTTGTATTACGTATTTGTTTACGGTTTTAATATATAAGAGCCAACACTTACAATAAAATTTTAATTTTTTCTTTATTTAAAAAATTACTTGAACTTTGAAAATAAAAATAAGTAATATCCTTACCTTAAGGGGCCTAGTCGGGAAAAAGCTTCGGATAGCTGTGTCACTCTCTAAAAAGTTTCTATACATGCGCCGCTGAATAATTTTGCTCTTGACTATACCTTCACTGGACGTTTTATTCACCGACTTCATTGAGGTGCGATTCCCGATAGAGGTAATACTTCCTTGCTCCATTTGTAGTGACAAAGATACTTATTTAGAAAATTCTTTTTAACCAAATAGTACGGAATAAAAGTTTGAAACTTGCTGAGCATAATTATGAAGATTCATTCTAGACGACACGTATGAATTTTACCTCGAATTTTACAATTGATATCATAAATCAGGAGCTAATCACGTCCAAATTTCACTTATATTTACAGTATAAATTTTCCTTATATAAAGTGAAAATTAATTAAAATAGATATACATATACCCTCTAGTACACTTTCAACTACTGATCCTCCAAATTTGGTGTAATTTGACCAAACCGTATGGAAGAAATAAATTTTGAAAAATTACCTTACAAACACTGGTTCGATTAGCCCTCTTAAGTGAAAAAAATTTCAAATAATCACATATCAGATGAAAATGTAATGATAAAAACAATAGAATTACAATAAGCAATGTAAACAAAAATTAGTCATAATTTGTTTTTTAATTGTTATACATTTTAATCAAGAGTTAATTTATAATAAAAGTGTGTATATATTTTGTAAATTATGTAAAATCCTATATCCATCATACCTAGTAATTTTGTAACCATACGGTATTTTAAATTCAAATTTTTATTTTTAGTCCTGAAGATTAAAAAATTAATCGAAACGTCGACAATAACCGTCTTTTATTTATTATCATACCATACTGACTATTTATGGACTAACAAATTGAACTTTATTTTCTTCCTTTTGAAAAATGTTGGCAGATTTGAAAAGCGCGATCGAAATGCGATTTTTCATGTTTTAATTATTTTTTTAACTTAGAAAAATATCACTGTTGTGATAAATCACGTATAGAACTATTAATTTTTTGACCCTGCATTACGTATGAAGATTTTAGAACATTTCAAAGTAGAAGAAAAACCAGGAAATTTGTAAACATGCAATTTAAAAACATACATTTATTCCTTCTTAAAGTATTTTTTACAAATATGAGTAACGACTGAAATCGTATACTTAGATATATTCTCGCACATTAGCTGCAGACTACATCAGTCTGCAGCTACTGTGCGAGGATATATCTAAAGCCAACAGTTAGGATCGATCACGCGTAGACGTGCGTATTCGTGCGAACAACAGTTTGCACGTACACGCTTCCACTGTGAGTTTAGCCTTATAATAACCCCTTGATAGTTTCACATCATGGTACTGTGGTCTCACATATAAATTTATAACTATTAGGTCGCAAGCAATCTCGACCATATTTTTTTGTTGTCAGTTCAATCAAATTTGGTGTCTATGTTTAACAAGCAAGAATGCTGAAATTTTTAATTTAATTTGTAGGCTTATAGAAATTTGACTAGAAAATTTATTTTTTCCATGTTTTCAGTTATGCTCTATAAATTTATATACACTCTAACCCTTTGAAACCAATCTTTGAAAAACGTTTCTTTTTATGATTTATTAAATTTTCTTTAATTTTCATTATTTAGAAGGATAATTATATTTTATCGGGGTAGCTTTACCACTTTTTACATTAAAAAAACATCCCGGCAGTTTTGGTACCATAATATAGCTAAGAATTAATTTATACATTTAACATTTTCACATAATATCACCACGTAGGTACTTAGTTTCATACTTAATACAGTTTGATTATTATTGGCGATTTATTTATCACTATTGTTAACGAATGAATACAAGACATACGTATAGGTAACATTTATACAATACATATTGACTCGTTACGTTTTTTCTCGTGTTTGAACGAAAATCAGACCATAAGTCGCATCAAAGATTGTTACGACCTTATAATGACTCTATAACGACATCTATGCTACAATATTGCAATCAATCCTTATGGCCTTTTGGTCGTATGAAGGTCTTAACAAGGTCGTCATGAACCGATGACGTAAGTTGTCTTTGAATTCATACGACCTAATGGTTCTAATAAAGGTCGGATCCAATTAAGTCATAAGAGCCATATGAATAATTGTGACAACCCTTTTCCCAACCGTTATAAAGGGGTTGTAACAGGATCGTCACCTCTAATGGCAAATCGTATATTAGGTCGTCACAACGTCGCGTCGTCTCGTTTCTTATAAGATTAAAAATGTTATTTGGAATTATAGGGCCCCAAGTGTGACTAGTCGACACATGGAATTGTATAATGTGTATGCATTGCTTGTATGCATCTGGCACAAATAAAATAAAATAGCTGAGTTAAAAAACAAAGGAATTTGCAACGTAAATTCTTTTGACTTGACAACGGATTAATTAGGTAGCTAGCAGTATTTATTGACATAAAAATAGTAAAGCTAAAAATGATATACAATTTGTAAAACGTTCAAGAGTGGAGATTCCATACTCGTAAATACTTCTGATTCTCATCATGTAAATTTATACGAAAAATTCTCCATCGATTTAAAAGAATTAGAAATCCTCGACAAACTTAACAGAATGGTTCCTATTATATTAACATGAAATGTTATTGACTGTCGTTGTCATAAATAAGTAAATATTTTAGTTCGGAAATAAATATGTTGAGAGAAGTTGTAAGAATAAATTCCGATATTCATTTAAATTTAGCAAACATTTTACATTAAAAAACTGAAATGTTTTATATTAGGTACATCCATCAAAAACTACATGTACATACACTGGCTGTGAGAATGGGAGAATATTGGAATAAAATATAGTAAAAACCCGTTAAATAATTTCTTAATCCCATTGAGTATCGAGATATGTTTTTATGACTCTGGACACATTTTTTATTCATGTTTAATGATTCTGAAATATGTATATATATATATATATATATATATATATATATATATATATATATATATATATATATATATATATATATATATATATATATATATATATATATATATATATATATATATATATATATATATATATATATATATATATATATATATATATATATATATATATATATATATATATATATATATATATATATATATATATATATATATATATATATATATATATATATATATATATATATATATATATATATATATATATATATATATATTTATATATATATATATATATATATATATATATATATATATATATATATATATATATATATATATATATATATATATATATATATATATATATATATATATATATATATATATATATATATATATAATTACACTTGCTTTGCATTCCATTGTTATTCAGTATCATTCTAACTAGTGATTAGAATGTTTCCCAGTGTTTTTTTTTCATTTTTTTTTCTATGCCTTTAAAATATGTTTAACACACGCTAAAGCCAACAGGACTGTTGGATTATTATAGGGAAGGTAGAGATATGTGGAACCCTCGGTAGTTGGTACATCCCAAAGTGTGATAAACAGGTTATAGAGACAGTTCCAAGAGACCAATTCTATGGTCAGAAGAGAAGGGCCCAGAGAGTCAGAGACAAGATTGGTATCTCATCGTTCTTACGAGAAGAGACATTACAGCCCTAGCAATTAGACAAGCATTATTGCAAAATACCACATGTACTCCAGTTCATATAAGAATGATGGAATCGATCTAAGCCATTTGTTTTAATTTACATGGATAACTTGAATCTAGGAGAAAAAGCCCACGAAAAATATTCCTCTGGAAAATAAGCTTCTTGAAAATAAAAACCTAGAAAAATGTTCTTGGCAAAACAAATAACATTACGAAAAGTTTGGTTTTTTAAACATTTATTGAAGGAAGTAGTATAATATACTTACATATATTAGAATAACTGAATAATGTTTGTTCCGGATTTGTATAATCAGCAGCCAATTCCTGCCTTAATTTGGTTATCAACAACCAACAAAAAAGGCTGCTTCATTTCTGTTCATTAATTATTAGTCGAATATAAAAGTATTATTCTATTTCCTTCAAAAAATATTTAAAAAACAAACCTTCGTTAGTGTTATTTGTTTTATCAAGGTCTTTTTTCCAGGGTAAATTTTTTCCTAGGAACTTATTTTTCGGAGGAATATTTTCGAACCTTTACTTTCAGGGATTTTTTTTCCAGAGACATTTCTACCATCTGCGGGAAACGTAATGTCTTTTTTTTGAACGCTTATTATTACAATTTCCAGTTAATCCCACGCCCTCTAGGTGTAATAAACTAGGTGTAATAACTCTGCAGTAATTTTTAAATTTAATTATAGTATTTTTTTTTTCATATCAAATTGCAAGAAAATTTTTACACCAAAAAAAAATAAATTCTTTAAATTAAATTTATCAAGCACTTACATATTACAACGGGCTAAGTATTTTGTGTAGACAATTATAAATAGAGGGCACACTTCGTTAATTTAAAAATTCATGCTCGTTTCTTTCAATGTGATCTTACAAGTGACAGTAATTTTAATAATGTGACAGAAAATAGTCAAAATTTTCCTTAGTTTATATACTTAAACGTTTTTAAAATTTCGCAATGAGTAGAAGATTAAGAGTAGAAGAAGAGAAAGCAAAGCAGCTGAATCTAGACCTTCAGGATGAAGAAGATAAAATGAAATTACAACAAGAGAGAATCTTTGGGCCTTTAGTATGGAGGAGGTTACAGTCAGGAATTAAAATACAGGATCTTAAACCAAATCATTATGAAGAAATATTAGATATGATAGAGGTATATTAGACCAAACTTCTAATATTACATTTTATTTTAAATTACAAAAAAACTTTCAGTGATTGATTACATTACATCCGTTACACGTAGATATACCTAACATTTAATATTGGAATGTTGTAGAGTGAGTAAAAGCATGCACTTATTTTTGATGTCTTATAATTACACTGCTGGAAACTTAAAATTATAGTGCGCTTTGAATCGTATTAATTCCTAAATAGTGTTATCGATTCGAACGATTTTTTCAAAATTTTGATTATAAACCATTGCGCTGTAATATTCAGGAATGCTACCTGTTTCTTTAAAAAATTATACAGGGTGAAACATTACAACGAATTTTTTTTAGTTAACTCTATAGGTGACCTGGGATGACGGGTAATCGATTAAACCTTTGCAATAGTGCAATTAAAAAGCCCAAATCTTACCTTAAAAAATGTTTTTGAAAATCTACTCTACCTGCTTTAATGATTTTTTTTTCAAAAAACCCTGCATTTTTGCGGTTTTTTTTAATATACGGTATTTTAAATTAGTACGCGAGGCTTTGAAACAAAATAGTATTTTTATGTTACCTGTCACATAAAGTTAATCGTATGTGTAGACAATGACTAGGTAACAATAATTACCGTTTAAAATGGTTAAAGTTAATGAATTTATACTTTATAGAATAATTGAAGCGTTGAAATATCCATATATATATATATATATATATATATATATATATATATATATATATATATATATATATATATATATATATATATATATATAGATTAAATATGATTTGAAGGAAACAACTACTCAGCGGGCAAATACCCCGACCTGCATTGAATTACACCTTCAAATCATGATAGATGTCATTTTTGTGAAATTGAATTTGCCTCGTAGAAAGGTGCTATATGCAAGCGAAAACAACATGTAATAGGTCCAAGTGCCACAAGCTTTAGTTTGTATTTTTTTTACTCAATTCTAAATGTCGTGACGTGTAAGTGTCAGTGCTTGTTTTAACCGTTCATTTCATGTGGATGAAAATTTGCAACAAAGCTCTTTAGATTATAATATTAAATAAAATCAAAAAAGCAGTCCGTATTTCATAGTTGAATCACTCCTACTAGTACTAATATTAGTTTAAATGTGTCTAAGAGATGGTGCAGACTTGTAGTTCTCATCAGAGCCAGTCTACAGGCTCAGATTTTTATTAACTACTGTGTGTGTTGTTCCAGATACCACTTGCTTAGCGTTGTGTTTACTTGATAAATAAAAGCAAAAATAATTAGAAGATTTCTGCACATTGTGTAGGAAATTTAGGAAGGTATGTAGAAACGTTTTTTGATCAAACAATTGCCAATTGCTATTTGTATGAATTGTTACGAGTGTCGTAAACACTATATAGCAAATTTGCAACATTATGAGGTTCTTACGGAAATATACAGGGTGGGGCAATAGTGCGTTGGACTTCGATATCTCGAGTTCTACGATAGCTAGAATTTAAAATAAAATATAAGTTAACTAGATGAAAAAGTCTATAACCGGAAATAATTAATTCGAATATACAGGGCGAGCCAAGACGAAATTACAGGATCAAATGCCTTTTTTTAATGGAATGCTATGTATGGGGTTATCATAAAGTAAGGGGTCTATTTTAAATTCTTATATAGTTTTAAGAAATTATGCTAGTAGCAGAAAATAAACAGAATCTAGTTGCCTCAATAATTGGATACAAGTGTCAAACGAAATAATCGTAATTTAGAGAATTGTTCTCAAAATAAAACTCGCGTAACGTAAATTGTAACAATTTCAATATGGATCTGCAAATAAGAATTGGTTTAGTGCAATGTTATTATGAAGGCGGTAAAAATTACACTACTGGATTACGAAGATTTCGTACGAAAATGGGTTTGAGAGCAGGGCCGTGCAAAATGAAGGCGTATCGTAATTTGATTAGCAAATTTGAAAGAGCAGGGTCTGTAAAAGACCTTCCGAGGTCAGGAAGACCTAGGATTAGTGATGTCCAAGTGCAGAAGTTCTTCAGGAAAATCAAAACGTAGCCAATACTAATCCGCTAGCAATCAGTAGTGTGAATGCGATATCAAAACGATTACAAATGCCATACACCACGGTTTGGAAAATTTTACGGAAAATCCTAAAAATGTATCCCTATAAACTGCAACTGCTGTTTGAATTAAAGGACGCAGATTTTGCTCTCAGGTACGATTTTTCATTACACGTATTGGCTCAGATGGAAATTGAACCCTAATGGTTATCCCGTATTTTATGGACAGATGAGGCCCATTTCTCTCTTAATGGTGGAATTAATACTCAAAACTGTCGAATATGGTCAACAGAAAATCCACATGAAATCCTTGTCGTGAAGGCCTTTCATGACAAAAAAGTCACAGCTAATTTCATCATTGGTTCATACTTTTTCGAGGATATACAGAATGAGGAGACCGTATCTGTAACTGTTACTGGTGAACGATACTTGCAAATATTAAGGGATTATGCAATTCCACAGTTGCAAAACGAGCACGAAGGAATTATGATTTTTATGCAGGATGGAGCACCTCCGCACATTTACCGACCAGTTGAAGAATTGTTAACTGCGGTTTTTCAAGATCGTGTTATAAGCAGACATTTTGCAAATTCATGGCCACCAAGATCGCCTGATATTAACCCAGCGGATTACTGGCTGTGGGTTTATTTAAAAAATTTGGTGTTTAGAACACGGCCAACAACGCTGGAGGAATTAAAGGACAGTATTAGAGAGCAAATTCGTGCAATTCAACCAGAAATGTTGAATAGTGCTGTATACAATTTGGAGGAACGCGAACGGTTCGGTTGGTAATTTTACAACAACAAAATGGAGGTCATATCGGGCATTTGCGGTAACTAGTGTTTGACATCAGATATCCCATTATGTAAGCAACTAGATTCCATTTACTTTTTGTTATTAATGTGATTTGTTAAGAATATATAATAAGTTGAAATATATCCCTTACTTTATAATCACCCGTTATATCAGTACATTTTTTGAAGCCTCGTTACTTGTATTTTTTTTTAATTTCTAGCAGTCGTAGAACTCGAAATATCGAAGTCCGATTGCCCCACCGTATATAATTGTTTATAGACATGGATTATCGCAAAAACGGGCCCAAAGAAACACTGACGGAAGCCGAGTTAGTCGATATTTTGGATCATAAGTGAGGATGAATTCAGTGAATATTCATACACTGATAGTGCAGCAGATCCTGAGTACGTTCCCAATGAACTTAAGTCTGATGATGATGCTGAAGGTGCTGATATAGATCATGATACTGGTATTCAACCTACATCTAAATAGGCATACCCCGTTGATGCTGGTAACGATGAGCATCAAGAAGATGACGGAGAAGAAATGCAAAATGCCACAAGGGATCTGTAGTTCACGCACCTCCAAAAAACATGAGAATAGATGAATTTTCTCACTGGATCAAGCATGATAACGCACGGCAAAAGTCTAATATGCCGCTTTGTAAATTGTATTGTTCCTGGGTTACATAACATACATGCATATGAACATGGGTTCTTTAATAGACAATCACAACTTATTTGCAGTAAATTTGCGGTTTATTGTTTTTTAGTAATAACATAAAAGTAGAACAGGGGCTCAACAGTAGCTAAGTATGATTAACACTAAAGTACCTGAATTCGCTTGGAATGTTCTTTTAAAAACTCAGTGCCCACACCACGAATTAATCGAATTGATGGATGATGTAGACAACTAGGCGGGTCGAATCGCATACATCACGAAGAACTTCATACTTCATAAAAAATACACTACTAATTTTATGACTTCAGCGGACTCCTGTAGCACTACTTGTCACCGCCGCTCATCGAACATCTCTCCCATCTAGTTCCTTTCTCCCGATTACCTATTGCACGTGCCACCTACACTACCCGTAAACATTTAAAAAGACGGACACTTCACAGGGTCATTTCAAATGTGAAAAAGATGGAGTTCGCCTTTGTTTAACGAAAGACAAAAATTGTTTTCATAACTTTCATCTGAATTGAATGTTTCTTTTATTTATGTTAATTTTCATAATGTTGCAAATTAATATGTTGTTTTTTGCAAAAAAAATGCAATAAAGTTTTATTTCGGCCCAAATTTGCTCCGAAGGAATTATGTAATCTGTATTTTTTTTTATATTTTATAATTCATGAAATGAAGGGTTAGGGGGCTATGTGCCGTTATTATTAAAATCGTTTGTTTATACCAGCAATTTGGTTTTACTGGCAAATGTACGTGATTTTTTTGAAGAATAATGGATGGTGTATAGAGTGTTAGACGTCTTAGTGCTACTCGAGGCAATCGATTTTTTTAAAAAGGAAAAACTTGGAAGACTTCGGAGAAATCACTATTTCCGCATTGCTAATTGAAAAAAAATAACATTGAAGAAGGCAAAAAGAAACGTTTGGAAAGTATGCTTCCACACATTGAGAAAGACAAGCATAAAACGTCTTATAAGGAATTTCTAAATATAACATAAGCTCCAAGCTCTATCTAGGTGCTAAGGAACTTAGCACCTTTCCCTATTTTTTTGTTTAATTTTTTGTCAGAATTTTGTATTCTTATTTTATTTTGAAAAAATAAACACATTATGAGTAGAGTAGTGATTTAATCTTAAGATACTTTTTCTGACATTTTATTCCAAAAAACCAAAATATTGCACAGTTTCTTCCAAATAAGGATCTCAATAAACAATGTTTGGCACTTAGGCCCTTTGATATTTCAATGCATTAATTAGTATGCTGGAATCCGTCTTATTACAGGGAAATGTAGCTCAAAAGATATAGGTAAATCAAACTGTTGTTTCATGGGCATGGCGAAGATTTCAAACCTCAGGATCAGTGCAATATACCCATGAAGGAAGCCACAGAAGAATAACAACGGCTAGAATATAATTCAAAAACAGAGTACAAGAAATTCATCAATTTTAAGATTTCTTTCAAAATCATCGAAATCGATTACATGAAGTCCATTTGAATGCTCGACGGTATTTTATGTACCCCAAATTAATAAGAGACCACAGGAGAAATCGGCTGACTTTCGCTCAAGAGCACGTGGATTGCACTCTGCTAGAGTCGTCCCAATGCTTATTTAGAAGTATGTATAATATTATATACATCTATCCCGGCTTCCTGTCACAATACTGGTTACCGAGCTTGGGCATATATTAGAGGTGTATAAATAAACGCATACATATCAATTAATTCAATTATATGAAGGTCTTTAAAAAATAAGATTTTGTATATAATTGCCCGTTTTGAAAAATGACACATATATTTCCGCTGCCTGCTGATGAATTTAAAATTACTCTGCATCTCGATAATAGCTCGTGAAAATTGTTCACTCAATCGTAAGAGGTTCCCTGATTATATGGGGTGGAATTTATTTTGGTGGTCGAACAGAACTTTCAAAAATTGTTAATCAGTCAATAAAAGCTGCGCGGTATTTTGAAGTTTTACAGGAAAACGTTTCTCAGCTTGCCAATGCAATTGGTAATGGATTTATTAGTAAATTTGTCTTTTTTTGATCCGCAATAAGGGTAACAACCTATCCTAGCGAATTGTATTGATTGCTGTCGTAACATCACTTTGACCCCCTCACCACACCACACGTCGTTGTTCTTTGTGTTTCATTTCTCTTTAGCCGTCGTATTTTCTTGCACTTATTTCAGATGAAAAACGTTCAATTTCCAAATGGGTATACGTGGATATTAATATGAGGCCTCATGGAGCGGTTACAGTAAATTAATTTTTTGAAAATGGTTAGCTTAATAGGAAGGAGGCCAGCTTGACCCTCAGATTGCAATTCTATTGAACATATATGAGACGTGTTAAAATGTCGTCTTTACAATCAGCCTATATCACCTCGAAATATTGAAGAACTTATTATTGCAATTCATGAGGATTGACGTCTAATTCCACAGGACTAATAGACAGGGTAATTTCCAGCAGGCCTCGATGATATGAGGCTGTATTAGACTTAAGAATCGTAGACGAGCGATTGGTTTTTTAAAAACAAAAATTGAAGATTCTTAAGAAAATTTATTTGTTTGGATCGTTAATTAACAATTTACGTTTATGAACAATTTACACACGAACTATGCTAGTCGATGTCTAGGACGAAAAAACTCTCAGAGTGCTCGAGGCGCTCTTATTTATACACTTATCTGGGTATCACGTTTAGCTGACGTAAGGGTTTTGTTGTATTATAACTCCTCCACCCTTAGAAGGCAATTTATGTCAAAATGGCTTTAAATTGTCTAAATTAATTTGGCTATTTTCAGGTTTCATTTGTTCGTCCTTTACAGAATTAAAATTTTTTACATTTTTATTTATTTTACAACATAATATAGCATATAAAAGCATTTTATAATTTGGATAATAATATATTAAAATAAGCAGTAGCAATATTACAAATATAATAGGAATAACATAAGTTGTCCAGGCAGTTCTGTCTGTCTGTATATCAGGCAGAGTTTGAGTTTTTATTCTGTTTTCCTCAAATAATACTTGATTATGAATTTCGTTTATTTCGTCAAAATTAATCGTTGTTAAATTTAGCTGATATTGACTTTGTGCGTTTAAATTATCTTTTGATATTTGTAAATCAAATAGTGGATATATTTTGGGTTTAGCAATTGTTTTATGAGTTGATATTAAAATGTTTTTTCCTATAGTGACTTTACAAAATGGTTCAATACTTAATAAATAGTTTCCTACTATTCTTTTGAGATCAGTAGGTCTGTTTGTGCATTCAATTTGCATTTTTTGAATGCTAGGCATAATTAATAAATATGCATTAATTTCTTTTATTTTGATTATTTGATTATTATATTGAGAAAGTGTTACCTTAGTACAATTTTCTGAGGTATGTTCAATTAGGCTTTTTATACATAGTTCAGATGTTGTCATTCGTTCGATTTCACATATATATAGATTTTCAATAATCGATTGACATGGTTTTGTAGTAAGCGCGTGATTTTGACCATTGCTTAATAAATAATTTCCTTTAGGTAGGATGATTTGATTATTTTTATTTGGTAGTGGGAATAATTTAAAATAATCAAAAGTAGTTTGATAGGTAAGTGGAATCATTAGGATAAAGTAAAGTTTGGTGTTTCTTTGGTAAGTTTTAACGTGTATCGTTTTCTCGAAAATAGATAACGTTTGTAAGTCAGGTTGAGTCATTAATGATATTTCAGGTGATAAGTGATTTTGAATATCTTTCAATTCGTTAAGTAATTCTATTGGTTTTAACATACTTGTATGAAATTGAGAATGTCTTGAGAATGTTTGTATTAGACTAATATCGGTAAGGAGTGAATTTAATTGCTCGATATTTATTAAAGCTAAAGCTGTACGGCTTTCAGTAAATATACAAAGTTCTGTTTTTTTCAAATTTGTTTATAGATGAAGTAAGTGCCGTCATAGTTGTAGCTAATTCTTTTTGATTTTTGCTTAATTCAAAAATTGTATTATTAACTTTTTTAATAAAACTTTTGTTTATTGATAACTGATTTTCAAGATCTGTTTTCAACATTTTTTGATTATCAAATAGATTTTTAAAGTTTCTTTCGTAGCGTTCTCCGTCGTCCGCGTCTAAAACTCCGGTAAATGTTTTTTTGTACTGTGCCTATAAAGTTAAATAATCCGCGTTTAACTCTACTTGTTGGAATTATTTCGTTAATCAAAGTCTCGGTTTTTTGAAACTCGTTTTCTAACACTTGTGTGTTATACGTTTCGGCATTATTACATATGTTTCTAGTAGCATTAAAGAACTTGAGAAACGTATTTTTGTTTCGGATGTAATTTTCGACTATTGGTTGTAAATCGATGTAGTGCATTAATTCCCAATGTGAAATAATGTTTTTTTGCTTGACCAAGATGTACCATTAGCAATCCAGAGTCCTCGTTTATAGGTGTCAACTGTGGTTGGCATGATGTTATTGTTATTAGATAGTGATGTGTAGATAATAGACAGTTCTCTATAAATTTCTTGCCTTGGTGCGAAAAGATAAAATGTTTCGTTACCAATTATTGTATAATTTTTTTAGTAAATCTTTTAAATCTTCTGATTGATAGATAAGAGGTAAATAAACTTTGGTGATGTGTTTATTTTCAATTTTGCTTGATTTTGATGGTTTTGGATTTTCTTGAATTTTTATTAAAATCTGTCGTTTTTTATAATTAAAACAAAGTTTTCGTATCGCATTATACTCTTCCTGGTTTAATTGTTTGAGTCTTAAGTTTTTAAGATTAGCTTTTTGTAAATTTACAAAATTATTAAATGAGTCTTTAGATAATTCTTGATCGAATTCTAAATTATTAATTTCGAATTGTTGCGGATAATATTCTTATTTGTCCAAGTCTATTTCAATTTCAATGTCTGTTGGATTTATAACAATAAATTAAATTGGTTATTGTATACTGTACTAATTCCTAAAAGAATTTCTATGTGGCAATTTAATACTTGCGAAGATAAAACTAGTTTGGTGTCATTTTGATAATTTGTGCTTAGTGTAATTATCTGTTATGTGAAAGGTGATATTTTTATCTTACCGTGAGCTTGAGATAAGATTGTTTCTTGCAAAGGTTTGCCATTCACGTACATTTGTATTTCCGTGCCTGGAATGATGATTTTACTATTTTTTGAAATCTAATCTCGCAGTTAGCTAGGTTATTATGTCAATGCCAATAAGACTGAAATCGTATATGCAATGTTTGTGTAAAATTTCCGTTTGTTTAAATATTTTTAGAAAGATGAATTGTTACTATATTTTCATGAATATTTGGTTTGTTTTGTATAAATTTTGAAAAGTACGTTTTTGCTAATTAATCATTAAATAAAGTATTTGCAGCTCCCGTGTCTACTAAAAATTTAGCATTTATTTCGGGTAAAATAATATGGCAATTTATTTGAGCTACGCGTGTTTTAAATTTATTGTTTCGATGTCTCCGAGGCTGGTTTCTGAAAATTTTCATTTTCGTTGTTCTGTTTGCCCGTGTAATCTTCTTTTTTGATAAAATTGGTTTTGATATTCTAAGTATTCTTCGTATGATGTGGTGTCTTCGTCATATGGACTAAATGATGCTTCCTCAGGTTGTCCGTCTTCTGGTAAAACTTCATGTGTATTTAATTCTTGAGAGAACCATTTTCTATGTTGCTCTTGTTGTGGGAATTGTCTATGTTGTACTGAATGCATTTGTGTTCGGTGTGACGATGTATCCATTGGTTCGTAATTTCTTACTATTGGTTTGTTGTCTGGTTTAAATACATTTTGTACTGGTCCAAATGTTTGTCGATTTGTTGGAAAATTTGTTTTTACAGGTATTGGTTGCACGTTGATAGGCTGTGAAGGAAATCTCGGTTGGGTATAAAATTGTCGCTGTTGTGTTGGGAATTGAAGTGCCGTATGTTGTACAGGATGTGACAATCTTGTATGCAACTGAGGTAATTGACGTTGAAAATATGAAGTAGGTCTAACAGGTGTGTTAGCGACTTTAAGTTGTGTACCATTTCTAGAAGTTTGGGTGTTGGATGTGCCCGATTGTTGTCTATGATAGTTAATATTTTCTTCCTCTGTTACCATATGAATAGCGTCTTCTATAGTTTCTGGTGATTTACAACGAAGTAGATGACTCATGTTGCCATTAAGTCCGGTTAAATATGCACGTAATGTCATTGCATTATACATATTGATTTTCGCATTTCTTATATCGGCGGGAAAATCCGAACGAGATATTTTGTCTAAAAGTAAACCTCTTAGATCGATACATCTATCTGCGAATTGTAAACATGATTCGGTATGTCTTTGTCTTAATATTGTTAAATCGGCTATTAAAGATTCTTCGTTACGTTGATCTCCAAAAATATTAAGTAAAATTTCTTTTAACTCGGGGAAACTCCGATACGTCCGTGATGCTAATAATAACGCGGCTTTTCCTATCAATTTTGTTCTAATGTGCAATAATGTAAATGAAATTCTCGCATGGTCATTGTTAGGTGCCATAAGAGTTAATACATTTTCACATGCGTTTAAAAAATTTGATAATTGTGATGTGTCACCGTCAAAACGTGGAATTAAGTCTAAGTAATCCCTAACACTAATTTGTGGTCCCGTATTTGTATTTAAGGCCATAATGTTTGGATTTAAATTTATTTTGTTAGTAGGAACTGGACTAAGTTCAGGAAGTGGATTTTCGGAAAGTGAAAGATAAGTATTAAGCAAATCCGAAAGCTGATTAATATCGTTAGAATTATCGGTCATTAGTTAATTGACTTACGTAAAAACAACGAGTGACTTTTTGATCATCTCAAATGTGTAACGATTGATTACAAATTGCAAAATAAGTAATGCTCTATTACACTGTCTCAATAGTCTGAAAGTAAAACAGATATTTTAAAATTTAAAAGTGATTTTAAATGAAAAATTTTATTTAAATTTTGTTAGAATTAAATGAAATATATATATTCTTTCTGTACGTCTATAAATTTGCAGTTGAACGTTGAATAAATAATATTTATGATATTTATAATACTTAAACGTAAAATATGAAATATATGATATAAATTTATGTGTTATATATTTATAAAAATAGTAATTTAATGGTCTCGATGGTTTCTTTTAGAGATGTTTTCTAGCTTGAGCCAACACTTTCTATGAGCGACTTGGGTTCGCACTCAGTCTTTGAAAGTGAAGTACTTTGTCTTCTTTGCTTGTAGGGCTTCTAACTAGTGAGTCTTTTCGACTACTCAAAAGTTAGGTGCAAAGCCTCAGCTGGTGTTCTTAGGGAAAGATTTAGCGAGTATAGCAACCTGAATAGCTCTGTGTTCACCGTAGTCTACTATACTTTCTCTTAGACCCTTGGTTTATCCTTTTCTTTTCTTGATTTTCTTACTGATGTTGAATCTTGATGTCAAATTAAAAATAAAATAAAATTCTGAAAAAAAATATAAAAAATAAAATTATTAAAAATGAAATAATCGTCGATTTTTTCTTGAAATTTTCGGGAATAGAGATGACGCCCCTCTTGTGTGGAATATTTATGTCCTCTATTCTCCGCTTCTTACCCTACGTGATAGATATGCCAGTGGTTCTTCTATCCTAAATTAATCGTTGGTGGGTACCGTATTGACGATACGAAAATCTCGATGATTCCAACCTGATGTCAGCGCGATGCCGCCTTCTTATTCTACGTGATAGATATGCCAGTGGTTCTTCTATCCTAAATTAATCGTTGGTGGGTACCGTATTGACGATACGAAAATCTCGATGATTCCAACCTGATGTCAGCGCGATGCCGCCTTCCTATTCTAAACGTTGCAGGACGGTTTTTCAACCGGCGGACCTCGATGGACTCCTGCGTGTTGTAGGCGCGATGCCCCAGTGGAGTATTTTCGACCCAAAGATGACTAACCTTGTTATGTTGTAAAATGTCTTCTCAACTACCCTACTCAATTCAGATAGTTTGGAAATGATGGTTTTTCAGGTTCCTCTTCTTAAACGTTGAAACGTACGTTACTGTGTTTTTCTGTTTTTCGGCTGTAACTGAAGAAATCCGATCCCGACTGCGCCACTTAAGAATCGTAGACGAGCGATTGGTTTTTTAAAAACAAAAATTGAAGATTCTTAAGAAAATTTATTTGTTTGGATCGTTAATTAACAATTTACGTTTATGAACAATTTACACACGAACTATGCTAGTCGATGTCTAGGACGAAAAAACTCTCAGAGTGCTCGAGGCGCTCTTATTTATACACTTATCTGGGTATCACGTTTAGCTGACGTAAGGGTTTTGTTGTATTATAACTTTAGAAGCACCTGTGAGTGCAACCAGATATTAATGTTTTTCTTGTTTTCCTTGTTTATATTTTTTTTATTAAACAATTTGTTGATTCTTGACTGTTTCTTACATAAAGAAACGCAAAAATTCGTGGTTTTATAAAAGTTTTCATAATTTTAAAACTAAAGCAGAAAGAGTAGGTTTCCAAAATAGTTTATTAAGGTAAGATTAGTGCTTTTTAATTGTACCATTGCAAAGTTTAAATCGAGTACCCGTCATCACGGGTCACCCATCAAGTTTAACTAAAGAAACACGTTTTTACGTTTCATCCGAGATATATTTTTTAAGAATGTGGATAACAAAATTTCAGCGTAATTTTGAAAAAATTGTTCAAATCAATAAAACTGTCTAGGAATTGTTACGGTTCAAAACTCATTATAATTTTAAGCGAGTCGCTTCAAATGTATTTAATAATGATGATTTATAAATTTGTCATCAAGAGGTGTATAGGAAACTACAAAAATAGTGGCTACGTTATCTAATTTTAAATTAAGTGAGAGGAATTACGGTTTGTACCTTTTAGTATTTATTACTATTTTAGTATTTATTACTATTTGTGAATATATCTCACCTCTCTATTGAAATACCTGGTACTTTATTATACTGTTATTCTTTACTAATTATACTATTATTATTTGTTTTATTCTAGTTGTCAAAAAACACCCTCTAACTATTCCGTTGGCGGTCAACATTTAATGTTTAAATAATTAAGGAAAGAAATTAGGTATCCCCAATGAGAATCTAAGAAAATTAAAAAAAATAATTCTGTTAGGTTTGAAAAAAATGAAACTTCTCACCTCCGTATTTAAAATTTTACCACCCCGTTACGCCAGTGTAAAAAAAAAATGATTTTTTTTCCTTTAAAAGCTACTAAAATTGTAATTATATATCATATGTATCACAAGTTTCGATATTTTTCAACCCAAAATTGTTCACATCACATTAGCATACTTATTTTGAAACTATTGTCCATTTGAACGGAATTTGTAAGAACCACCCTGCAGAATAACCCTTACTAAGAATTCTAGCAGCATAACCAATGCTTCTGCCTTCGGCGACAAAAACAGCTGCTCTGGTTCTTAAGCCTTAGGGCAAGCACATGCCTAAATGCCTCGCTGCTCATGGTGGAGGTCACGATCGAGGTCGCCACATTGATGTCATCTCTATATAAAGCCAAATATGCTTCTTTAAATGTCATCGCACATACCGAGGATGCTAGCAGTTCACCCTCGCCGTTACATCGAAGTTTACATCAATATTTAATACGATGTCAAGGTTGATACAACAAATTTGTTTTTTCATCGCTGTAGAAAGGAAAGCATCGTGGTACTTGGTTCACTCAGATCACTTGACACGTTTCTAGACACATGATTCATGGTACACTACACAACCAGCATGGAACATTGAATGGATAAATGTCTCTGATATGTCCATCCTTATCGACATCCACCTCGAAGACGACCGCGATCGTGACCTCCACCTCGAACAGCGAGGCATTTCGGCATTTCCGGGTCCTTAGAGTCATTTTTCAAGAGTTGTTTATCTTGTTCTAATATCCATTTTAGATGTGTACAGCTCTTAATCAGAATGTGCATTAAATCACAAATTGCACGCAAGCACTGCTAATATTTTCAATGATGTACTGAATATCACACACTTTTTTAATTTTTCACTTACTACATCTTGCAGCAAGCGAAATATTGAAAAAGTGTCTTTAAAATAATTTGGATTATGTGGGTTTTCTTAATATTTAAATATTCCAGCATACTGACAGTCAATCGACTAAGCTCAATCGTACTAACAAAACCTCTTAGGGTACGGATGTGTCGAGGATGCGGTGGTCGCGATCGCGTTTGGTATACCGATGTCACCTCTATGTAAAACAAACCTGTTTCTTTAAATGTGATCGCATATACCGACAATGTTAGCAGTTCACCCTCGCCGTTTATATCGAGGTCTAGCGCGGTGGCGAGAACAATGCAATAAATAAGTTTTCCATCGCTGTAGAAAGAAAAGCAACGTGGCAGCTTCAAATCTGATTGGTACATTTAAAACACGACACCCTTCTAGTCACACTATTCGTCGTACACCACACGTCCGGCACGGAACACTGAAAGGATAAATCTTTCTGGTATGTCCACCCATCATCGAGATCCACCTCGACAGCAACCGCGACCGAAATCGCGACCACCACAACGAGCAGCAAGGCATCTTCGTCATGTTCATACCCTTTGAAGCACCTCGTCGAAAATATCTCGTCCCAGTTACCCGAACACCTCACACTACATCAAGAAATAGTAGGAGTTTCTTCGTCCTTTCCGCATCCTGGACATAGGTTTCTTGCATTACCTGTCAGAACTGCGGTTAAATGATTTACGACTCCGACCGAGTAACCAGGCCGACCATAATTTAATCGGTCTTGTAACAAAGTCAAGAGATAGTCCGTAAGCAAATTCATTGAGGGCCAAAGTTACCTTCTGATACCCAAAATAGATTCAGGTTCGAGACAGGATTCCTTAGCTCCAAGTCTAACCAGTTTATCCGTCTTCTCGTTTTCTGGAATCCCAGTATATCCTGGAACTCATATAACTCTTATCGCTTTTACCTAACAAGCTCTTCGAATCCGTCTCCACCACAGAGAACCTCTGTGGTCTCCACACTCCTGAACTAAAGTTTACCTTTTCTATAGGAGAGCAGATTTCTTTCAGAATTGCCTAGCTGGAACATATGTATATTATTTTCTCTGTACCATTTCTTCCATGGACGCCACTGCCACAATGGCACATACTTTTGCCTGGAAGGAAAAGTGTATTATCTTTAAAAAATTACCTTTATTGCACTACTCTGCCTTTCAGATATATTCCTGTCTCCGAGGACGAAAAACATGTGTTTGGCACACCAGAAAGCCCGGAGTGAAATTTATTTTCTTATTCTTCCACTCTTCCTTGTTCGGGAAAGTGAGAGTATACGCCCTCTGTAACCTCAATTGATCTTGCGCTTCTATCACCTTGAAGGTGGAGATGGAAATTTAGATATATACTACACATTTGATATTTTTCAGCTGGTTCTTTAAAATACTAGAAATATGTAAATTTTAGGAGTATTATACTATAGAAGACGTCATTTTTAAGAACTCAAAATACTCCGAGGATCAAGCTTCAAAGAAATCGTTTAGAGAAAGATTATTGTATAACATGAAGGAGAGGTGTTCTATTATCGCTGTAGATGAGAGTAAGATGCATTAAGTATATCAAAATATTATATATTCTGCAGAATATAAATCTGTAACATGGTATTGAGTTAAAGAAAATAGAAATAGAGAATAAAAGAAGCTACACGGGAAAAGATTAATAATATTTTACACAAAAATAATTTATTATTATGCAAAATAAAAACAAAAAAGGTCTTTGTCTTACAAAAGATGGGGTAGTAACCATTTTGATATCTGTTGTTTAGGTCGGAACCCTGATAAAAAGTCCGGTCGACCAGTTTGAATAAAAGGTGCAAGAAATTGATTTTTTCACAATAACTCTGCAACGGTTGATCCAACGGCAAAGAGTTAAAATTAAAGAAGACGAAATTCCTTACTTTTTTTTTGTAAATCTAATATCTATCGAGTTACAGCATCGGAAAAATGTTCCGATCGTAACCCAATTATATCAAAAAAATTTCCGTAGTAATCACTCAATGACTGAAGTGCGTTTTGTGGAAACTGTTTATTTTTAAATTCATTAAAATTACACAATTCTAAAAATTGTATATCACTAAAATTTTTAAATCTATTATTTAGTTGCCTAGTGATATTGTCCAAAATTTCGATAAAATGTCTCCGATAAGAAGTTCTATGATCCACTATAAATTCAGTTCGTATTCTTTTTCTTTGCGGTTCTAAATTGTCATTACTAGTTTTCTCCCAGAACTTTTCAAATTCATTTCTTTTAACGTGGGTAGGTTAATCCCATATGAGTAATTATTCATGATAAAGCAAATAGAAAAATTCTCATAAAATTATTATTTTTTGAGAATTTTTCTGTTTGCTTTATCATTCATTTCTTTTGTTACAAATCACATTTTTGAATTCTTCAATTTTCTTTACACAAAATCCAATGTCATTTGATTTAGTTTGCAAAATATTGAATAAATTGTCAGTAAATGGGAATATTTCGGAGAAAATATTTAACAAAAAATTAAAATCAAAGTCTCTTTTCAATGAATCTAAGTAACCTCTGGATCCATTCAAAGTCTCAGTGTCCCAATCATCTTTGCTTTGTAAAATATTTTCAAATAAATCAGTTAGAGGCTGTCAATATTCAGATACAGTTTGTACTAGCCTCCCATCATAATTCCATCTTGTTGGAGCAACTCTGGGTAGTCTCTTCTGTACTTCCAAATCTAAAGCTCATGTCCGTTTTGATGATTTTGAAAAAAGGCAGCCATTCCACTAATACTGGAAAAAAATACTTTGCACTCTTTAAGACACGCTGCAGATTGAGCAAGAACTAAATTTAATCGATGCGCAAAACAATGTACAAATATTGCATTCTGAAAAGTCTCTTTTACTTTGGCCTACAGGCCCCCCAATTCACCAGCCATTACAGCGGCCCCATCATAACCTTGGGCGATAAGTTTAGCACCACACTGTAAATCATCGACTATCTGACAAACTATAGTATATAAAGCTGCGGCCGTTCTTTCTGTTGTTACGTCTAAAACTCCTAAAAAGCGCTCTTGGACTTTCCCATTTGGATTTATGTAGCGTGCTACGATTGACAACTGAATAATATTCGTAATATCGGTTGATTCATCTAACATAATTGCAACAAAAGGAGCTTTTTCATTTCTTGCTTGATCTTTTCTAAAACAATATTGCTTATCGACTGAATCAAATCATTTTGCATATGATTTGATGTACCGCGAAATATCGTGGAGTGTTCCAGATGGTTACTTAAAATTGTATCGTATTTTGCTAATAAATCAACTAAATTGATAAAATTGTCCCTGTTAGCAACGCTCCGAGATTCAGTATGACCTCTAAAACTAAGTTCATTTTCGCCGAGAAAACAAACAATGTCAATAAGTCTTTTTAACACTTCTCGATTTTTTTTTATAAGTTCATTATGTTTACGGTCACTTTCTTTCAACTGTTGATCTAATGAATGCTCAATTCGTGATTTTCCAAATGTTTATTCTTTTAGCACCGTTCGCAAATGAGTTTCACACTTACCATGCCTTTTTGTCACTTTGTAAATGTTGTTTAAATCTGAAAAGCCATTTTTATTCCAAACACCATTTTCATTTGTGAAAAGTACAAATGGCCAACAAAACAATTTACACAAATTTTCACAACCCCCTTAACCACTGATTAGCACTGTACACTTCAATATTAAAGTACCTATAGCATGATTTAACTTTTTCTTTTTTTAAGAGTTTTAAATCAGGTGTTGGTCTCCCGTATCCAGTTTATCTTGAAACGAATATCTTGAAAATCCCCTTTTCAACAAATTGCACACCACACAAACGCAAATAATATTTTCCACAGTGCTAGGACCAGCTTCCAAACTTAATAAGCAATTCTAAAACTGCTTACACGCGTACTAATATTCAACGTTTTAAAAATCACTTGTCGCCGCACCACAGGTTTAGAAACACCAAAAAAGTTTTTACAAATATAGCACAGAAGCTGAGAATAATACTAAGAAGACTAATATTAAGTATAATATTAAAATCGAGATTAAAGTCTATAAAACAAAACGTATTACGGTGCTATACAGCTCAGATATCAAGATTATGAAGTGGGGATGGAATGCATTTCAAGAAGTTGCTTACATATATCTAAGTCGCGCGAGTTCGTGTTGGCTCGATTAATCGAGTGCGTCATCGTTACGGTTTTATCATGCAACATTATCTCAGCTGTTGAAAAGCAGGGCTGTGTCTATTGAAATTGTGTAAAAGTAAATTTTAATGATTAATATATGTGATAAATAATAATTAGGTTCTAATTATGTGTTTTTTTTAATAATCCCAGGGGAAGCACTGCTTCCCTTGCTTCCATGGACCGACCGCCACTGGTAGAATGCATATTCAAATTAATGTGAAGTATTTTGCAAATAGATCAGTTGTTAGAATTCTAGTTTCTGTCTACTTTTCGGTAGGATTTGTGTGTGGAGAATTCATTGAAAAGCGGAAGATCTACCGGAAAATCGGTAGGGTTAACAACACTGGTCACTGACCTTCTGTGAGTTAAACCAGGACCGCGGGGGCGCGGTGTGCTAACGTGCCGCGCTTTCTAGAGACGGAAGAATGGGATGCACTTTTAGACTATTACAAAAGAAACAAAGGAAGACGAGAGACGGTCTACACCTGCTCTAGGAAACATAGAATGAAACTTGAAACATGCATATATTAATATTAATAATCAGTACTAATTTCCGTCACTGCGGCCGGCCCAGCGGTAAGGAAATCTATATTTAACAAGAAAAATCAGTGTAGTTTGAAATAAATTTCTCTACCTAATCTTTTTGTGATGAGGAAAAATTTTAAAAATAATAGTTACACTATTGTTCTTAAACATTTATCAGCAAAAATGAAGTTTGAGGTTTTTTTTGGATATTTTCATGTTTCCGCTGCCGCCGCCACTGTTACATATTAGAAAAATGTTACAAAATGGCTTGATAGCCGAGTGGGTAAAGGGTAAAGCGTTTATAGCTATTTACTTGATACCGAATATCGATGGTTCGAATCTATCCCGGAACAAATTAGAAATTTTATTTGTAATTTGTTTCGGATTAACATGGGAGAGAACTGTCGATGCCGTAGATGTAGTTCGAACTCCACAATAAACTGTAGACCCTCGTCTCTCTATACTCAACACAAAATCTTAGAATTTTCTGGGAGTTACTTCAGTGAATTGAGAGGCGGTTAAGAAAAACATTTTAAGAAACATTTTAAGAAAATATTTAATATAAAGAATTTTGTCTTCTTTAACTTTGTCCTTGACATTTTTGTAGTTGGATCAACCGTTGCGGAGTTATTTTGAAAAAAAAAAAAATTTACGCCTCCCCCTTCCAAGGTCGAAAATTTGCATTTTTCATCAGGATCCCGACCTAAACAACATATATCAAAACGGTTTCAACGCACCTTTTACAAGGCATAAGCCTTTTTTTGTCACTACTGACTAGAGTAAAATTCAAGTTTTTAAACTTATTTCTTATGCCTAAAAGTCATATTTTTGTATTTTTGGATAGCATATATAATTTCCAATATAAATATATTGTTATGCAATCCATATGATCTTTAAATACCTAAGATATTAAATTCAAAAATATTCCTGAAGATTTGAATTACAACTAGAGTGGTTTTTGCATAAATGGCATAGATGCAAAAAACAATAAGTAATTTAAACTATCAGTTACTGATTTATCAATTTAACAAACTACTGTTTATATTTTATGGAGTTATTTGTATAACGTAATAATCTGTTAAATGTATATTTAATTTCGAATGGAAATATGACGAGAGGTGGCATTATACTATGACCTTCACGAAGCCTGGTTTTAATACTCCTTGGATTTTCTTTAGGTATCGTAGTGAACTAAAGTGTTAAGTGACAAACGTCTCGGTTTCGACCCTGATAAAGTCGAGGAAGTGAATGTGTGTCCGCGTTTTTTCATCAGTGTAACCCCTCCCGTGCAGTTCATGCTTTGGATTTTGCAGTTGTCTAATTTATGTGATGTTTATGTTATTTTTGGTAAATTATAGTAACATTTTTGAAAACATAGTAAAAGAGTGTCAAATTATAAGCGACCTCATTTGAATGCAGATTGCTTTTTTAAAACTTTTATTTATAAATATTAAAGTATGGATAACTTAACCTAACTTTAAAAATTATATCCACTAGATGTCCTCCATTACGATCGAGCATGTCTGCGCACGATACCATAATGCAATAATAATTAGTCCTTCTCGACCATCAACTCAAGGTGATGTATGTCATCGAGTTCTCGACACCTACAGAGAACAACATCACCTTGAATGAGGAGGAGAAACGGACCAAATATCGCGATCTCCGATACGGCCTCTAAGTGCTGTACCTAGACTGCTCGGAAAAAATAGTCGTCGTAATAATAGGTGTACTCGGAGGGATAAAGCTTACGTTGCTCTCAGAATTGATGATCATACCGGCCTGCCAGAGTGGCTGGCAGGCCAAATGCAGAAGACTTATACTGGGTTCTCTCCATCTGCTTAGGGCACATGATTCTGGAATCTACAGTCACTAACACTGCGGGATGTGGGGAGTGTCTGTGGTTAATGTGCTGGCGCAACTCCCATGTGATTCCGAGCCATGAGAGGCCTGTCCAACGTCCGAAAATAAAATTATAATAATAATTATTATTAATATTATTTATTTATTTATTTTTCGGTTTCCCGATGCCGTCAGTCCTCCCGTGGCCTCCGACCCTCACGGGAATCGCGCCGGCGCATCAACTACAGCCACTCCCCACATCCCGCAGGGTTAGTGACTGAAGATACCAGAATCGTGTGCCCTTAGCAGACGGAGAGAACCTAGAATGACCGCCTTCTGCATTTGACCTGCCAGCCACTCGGCTGGTTTTTGGCAGGCCAGTATGATCTTCAGTTCCGAGAGCAGCGTAGGCTTTATCCCTCCGAGTACACCGATAATAAGGACGACCATTTTGACCGAGTAGCCTGGGTACAGCACTTGGAGCTCGTACCGGAGATCGCGATATTTGGTCCGTTTCTCCTCCTCCTTCAAGGTGATGTTTTTCTCCGCAGGTGCCGAGAACTCGATGACATACATCACCTTGAGTTGATGGTCGAGGAGGACTATGTCAGGCTTGTTGGCTTGGATTAGCCTGACAGTCGGGAACGAGTAGTTCCAGTAAATCCGGCATTTCTCATTCTCGACAACGGACTCAATATCTCCGGGGACGTAAGGCAGCACTGGTGTCTGGTCTACTCCGTACGAGTGCCTTAGATGGTAGTATAGCACTCGTAAGGCCGCGTTATGTCGGTGGATGTAGGCCGAAATCGCATATATGGGGCATGCAGAAAGTAAATGCATGAGCGATTCCCGCGCCTGATGGCAGGTCCTGCAGTTGATATCAGGAACCTCTACACGCCACACGCGGCTACGGTAGACCAAGGTGTTGATAACACCATCTTGACAGGCCATAATGAATCCCTCGGTCTCCGACTTAAGCCCTGCTGACCTTAGAAAGGCGAAGGTCAGCCTGGTCGATAAACCCAGTGTTTCTATGTTCTTATAGAAGACACCATGCTGGGGTTTATCGACGTGCTGCCGAAACAGATTTTCCTGTTCGGCAGCTCTGATTCGGGCTTTCAGACGATTTGACTGAAGTTCGGTGACTGACTCAACATCAGCACCTCGCCGGCCTCCTCGCCCGATGTCAAATGTGAGACCGAGTTCATCTGCGGCTCTTTTTGCTGCCTTGAACAATCCTGCTCCCACTCCTACAGTTTCGTGATGTTTTACGAACCGCAAGAGGGGATCTGAGCTCCTGAGTATGTTACATGCCATACTCAGAACTACTCTGCCATGCGTACACTCCAGGCTCAAGAGTCCTCGGCCCCCCCGTTGACGTGGGAGGTACACACGAGGAACGGACGATCTAGGATGAATACTTCTGTGAATATTCATCATCTTGCGGGTATCCCTATCTAATTGGCGCAGCTCATCTACCCTCCACTTTACTACTCCGAAGGAGTAGAGCAGAATCGGAACGGCAAGCATATTAGTTGCAGACACCTTGTTCTTCCCCGAAAGTTCGGAAGACCAAATCTTTCGGAGGCGGTGTCTGTACTTGCCGCGGAGAGAATCTTTTATTTGTGATACATCCTGGATGTGCCTTTGTTGCACACCCAGATATGTATAGGTCTCTCCGGCATCCAGATCTTAGGATGCTTCCGTCTGCGAGCTGCGCATCTTCAGGGAATTCCCCGCATCGTCCTCTCTTGAGGTGGACGACTGCACATTTGTCCAACCCGATCTCCATACCAATTGCCTGCGTATATTCTTCGACCACCCTAAGAGCGTTTTGTAGTTCGCGCTCTCCGGAGGCATAAAGTTTAAGGTCATCCATATAAAATAGATGGGTGACCTTATGCCTCCGGTCGCTGGGTGGCCCACATTGATATCCGCGGGTTTGGCGGAGCCCAACAGACAACGGCAGCAGTGAGATGCAGAAGAGGAGAGGACTCAGGGAGTCAGCCTGGAAAACTCCTCTCCTAAATGCCACCTGCCCTGTCGTGACCCGCTGTGCACCTGATGTTATAGTGAAGCGGGTCTTCCAGAGCGGCAGCAGCTGTTCGATGCATCTCACTAGTGGTGCTGGTACCGCAATACATTCGAGCAAGTACAACAATAGCTCATGCGATGTTGTATCAAATGCCTTGCGGTAATCAATCCAGGCCATCGATAGATTCCGCTTGTATTGCACAGAATCCTGTGTAATACAGCGGTCTATCAGCAGGCTGTCCTTGCAACCTGCCATGCCCTCCTTGGCACCACGCTGTTCGTGTATCTGCTGGAAGACCGGATCAACAGACCTCAGCGTCCTAGCATACAAGATACGTGTAAATATCTTGTAGCAGGAGTTAAGGCAAGTGATCGGCCTATAATTCCTCGGGTCGGAAAGATCCCCCTTTTTGGGGATTAGCACAGTACGTCCCTCGACGAACCAGTCCGGAATCTGCTGCCCCTCGTTCAACCATGAGTTGAAAACTCGCGCCAGACGGCGGTGAGTGGAAGGAAATTTCTTCCACCACCAGTTGTTAATGCCGTCTGGGCCCGGGGCAGTGAAGTTCTTGGTACCAACAAGTGCTTGTTGGACTTCCTCCGTACTGATTGCCGGGCACACTTCTTCTGGCTCTTCAAGATGTCTGTGACACAGAGCCTCGAAGTGTGCAATTGATGGAGTGTCGCTATTGAATGGACGCGGCGTTTCGTAGATTCCCTTCCAGAAGGTTTCGACATCTTCTACAGTCGGCGGATTCTCGACAACACGCTGTGGCTCTTGAAAGAGGCGGGAAGGATTCGTACGAAACAAATTATTTTGTTCCATACTCCTCACCCGCCTCTTCAATGTTTTCTTTATCGCCATGAGCGCTCGGATCCTATCTAGACAGTGCTGCTTGATGGTAAGCATCACTGTCAGATTTAGAGTATGGTGTTGACGTCTTAATCCGGCAGCTATGCGCCGGATCCTGGGAGTAAAGACTCTACCAGTCGTCTTATATTCCACCACACTCTGGATCCGAGAAGCGTGTTGTCTGGCCGACTGTATCTTGCCTTCGATTTTTTGTACACGCCGCTTGGCTTTCTCGACCCCGTGATTGGTTGACCTCTCACGTGGGACGAGTTGCTTCGCGGCATTGTACACGGCACAGTAGATTTGCCAGATGTCTACATCTTCTGGAATTTCCTCATCGATGACCGCGTCCATTCTAGCCAGGTCTTGTGGCTTTAGGTTAGCCCTGGTGTTAAGGCTAACCCTCGTCCTTAAGTCTATATCGGTGAACTCTAATGGATGATCCCCATCAGCTGGTAATTGCCGCGGTGGAACTGCGGCTGGCAGTTCTTCCAGCTGACGGGGTGCCCTTACGTAACCTGTCCTGAGCAAGAAGGATACTTGATCTCTCAGATGTTGTTGAGAGAAGGCGCGATGCTCTGGATGCATTTCGCACCAAAGTGCATGCATTCGCGCCATGTATCCCCTTCGCTCAGGTTCGCTACTCTCGCGGCAGGTCAGCAAGTCATCCCGAAGTTCCCTCGTCCACTTAAAGCGTCCATGTCCATTGCCTTGGTTATCAACGTTGAGACCATCCGGTAAGGCCCCTCCCACCTGTCTCTGACCCCCATCCGGTTGGGGTCGATTGTGAGGGGCCCTTCTTAGATTATAGGGAACCCAAGCAGTAAAGGTAGCAGGGTGGTTAGCCCTGGTACCCCGGCCGGCATTAGTCAGGCAGAGTTGCCTCTGCCTGTCCAGGGTGCACCAACGTGGAGGTTGCCGGTCCTTTGCACCCCTGATTATCATTATTATTATAATTATTATTATTATTATTATGGGGTGCAAAGGATCAGCAAGGGATGCAAGAGACTGGCAACCTCCACACGGTGCACCCTGGATAGACAGAGACAAATTTGTCGTATAGACAAGATGGAAGAACTGCCACCCACAGTCCCACCGCGGTAATTACCAGCTAATGGGGAAAATTCTTTAGAGTTCACCGATGTAGACTTAAGGACGAGGGTTAGCCTTAACACCAGAGCTAACCTAAAGCCACAAGACCAGGCTAGAATGGATACGGTCATCGATGAGGAACTTCCAGAAGATGCAGACATCTGGCAAATCAACTGTTCCGTGTAAAATGCCGCGAAGCAATTCGTCCACTGTGAGAGGTCAACCAATCACGGGGTCGAGAAAGCCAAGCGGTGTGTACAAAAAATCGAGGCAAGATACAGTCGGCCAGACAACAAGCTTCTCGGATCCAGAGTGTGGTAGAATACAAGACAAGTGGTAGAGTTTTTACTCCCAGAATCCGGCGCATAGCAGCCGGATAAAGACGTCTACACCATACTCTAAGTCTGACAGTGATGCTTACCATCAAGCAGCACTGTCTGAATAGAATCCGAGTTCATATGGCAATAAAGAAAACGTTGAAGAGGCGGGTGAGGAGTATGGAGCAAAACAATATGTTCCGTACGAATCCTTCCCGCCTATTTCACGAACCACAGTGTGTTGTGGATAATCCGCCGACTGTAGAAAATGTCGAAACCTTCTGGAAGGGAATCTACGAAACGACGCGTCCATTCAATAGCGCCACTCCAGCAATTGCACACTTCGAGGCTCTGTGCCACAGACATCTTGAAGAGCCAGAAGAAGTGTGCCCGGCAATCAGTACGGAGGAAGTCCAACAAGCACTTGTTGTTACCAAGAACTTCGCTGCCCCGGGCCCAGACGGCATTAACAACTGGTGGTGGAAGAAATTTCCTTCCACTCAGCGCCATCTGGCGTGAGTTTTCAACTAATAGTTGAACGAGGGGCAGCAGATTCCGGACTGATTCGTCGAGGGACGTACTGGGCTTATCACCAAAAAGGGGGATCTTTCCGACCCGAGGAATTATAGGCCGATCACTTGCCTCAACTAGTGCTACAAGATATTTACACGTATCTTGTATGCTAGGACACTGAGGTCTGTTGATCTGGTCTTCCAGCAGATACACGAACAGCGTGGTGCCAAGAAGGCAGGTTGCAAGGACAGCCTGCTAGTAGACCGCTGTATTAGACAGAATTCTTTGCAATACAAGCGGAATCTATTGATGGCCTGGATTGATTACCGCAAGGCATTTGATACAACATCGCACGAGCTATTGTTGCACTTGCTCAAATGTCTTGCGGTACCAGCACCACTAGTGAGATGCATAGAATAGCTGCTGCCACTTTGGAAGACTCGCTTCACCATAACATCAGGTGCACAGCGGGTCACGACAGAGCAGGTGACATTTCGGAGAGGAGTTTTCAAGGATGACTCCCTGAGTCCTCTTCTCTCTGCATCTCCTGTCGACCGGAGGCATAAGGTCACCCATCTATTTTATATGGATGACCTTAAACTTTATGCCTCCGGAGAGCGCGACTACAAAACGCTCTTAGGGTGGTCGAAGAATACACTCGGGCAAATGTGCAGTCGTCCACCTCAAGAGAGGACGATGCGAGGAATTCCCTGAAGATGCGCAGCTCGCAGATGGAAGCATCCTAAGACATCTGGATGCTGGAGAGATCTATACATATCTGGGTGTGCAATAAAGGCACATCCAGGATGTAACACAAATAAAAGATTCTCTCCGCGGCAAGTACAGACACCGCCTACGAAAGATTTGATCTTCCGAACTTTCGGGGAAGAACAAAGTGTCTGCAACTAATATGCTTGTCGTTCCAGTTCTGCTCTACTCCTTCCGTGTAGTAAAGTGGACGGTAGATGAGCTGCATCAATTAGACAGAGATACTCGCAAGATGATGAATATTCACAAAAGTATTCATCCTAGATCGTCCGTTCCTCGTGTGTACCTCCCGTGTCAACTGGGGAGCCGAGGACTCTTGAGCCTGGAGTGTACGCATGGCATAGTAGTACTGACTATGACATGTAACTCAGGAGCTCAGATCCCCTCTTGCGGTTTGTAAAACACTACGAAACTGTAGAATTGGGAGACGAATTGTTCAAGGCAGCAAAAAGAGCCGCAGATGAACTCGGTTTCCCATTTGACATCAGGCGAGGAGACCGGCGAGGTGCTGATGTAGAGTCAGTCACTGAACTTCAACCAAATCGTCTGAAAGCCCGATTCAGAGCGCTGAACAGGAAAAACTGTTTCGGCAGCATGTCGATAAACCCCAACATGGTGTCTTCTATAAGAATATAGAAACGCTGGGTTTACAGATCAGACTAACATTTGCGTTTAAAGGCCCGCTGGGCTTAAGTCTGAGATCGAGAGATTCATTATGGCCTGCCAGGATGGTATTATCAACACCTTGGTCTACCATAGCCGCGTGTGGCGTGTAGAGGTTCCTGATATCAACTACAGAACCTGCCGTAAGGCGCCGGAATCGCTCATGTACTTACTCTCTGCATATGCGATTTTGGCCTATATCCACCGACATAACGCGGCGTTACGAGTGCTATACTACCATCTAAGGCATTCGTACAGGGTAGACCATACACCAGTGCTGCCTTACGTCCCCGGAGATATTGAGTCCGTTGTTGAGAACAAGAAATGCCGGATTTACTGGAACTACTCATTCTCGACGGTCAGGCTAATCCAAGCCAACAAGCCTGACATAGTCCTAATCGACCGTCAATTCAAGGTTGATGTATGTCATCGAGTTCTCGGCAGCTGCGGAGAATAACTACACCTTGAAAGAGGAGGAGAAACGGACCCGCGACCTCCGGTACGAGATCAATGTGCTCTACCCAGGCTACTCGGTAAAAATGGTCGTACTAATTATCGATGTACTCGGAGGGATACAGACTACGCTGCTCTTGGAACTGAAAACCATACCGGCCTGCCAAAAATCAGCCGAGTGGCTGGCAGGCCAAATGCAGAAGGTGGTCAATCTGGGTTTTCTCCGTCTGCTTAGGACACACAATTCTGGTATCTACAGTCACTAACACTGCGTGATGTGGGGAGTGGCTGTGGTTAATGTGCTGGCGCTACTCCCGTGAAGCGTCGAAGGTCATGGGAGGACTGTCCAGCGACGAGCAACCGAAATTTTAAAAAAAACATAATAATAATTGATATGTGTAACGACGATTCAATGACCCACGGATAGGTATAAATATTCCAAGGTTGTTACGAGTTGTCTGGAAACCATTGACTATTTGGTGTTGTAACACGTCAATATCGATAATTGGTTCCGAATAAATCAATGATTTTAAATGTCTCAATAAATAAAAACCTAAAGGGTTTAACATAAGGCCAATGTCTAGGTCCTTCGCGAACTATCCATCTGTTTTCATAGGTGTTATTCAAAAACTCCCTAGCAGTTAGGCTGAAATGTGGTGGAGCATCGTAATGCAAAAATCACTAGGCTGTTCAAGAGGAACAACTTCGAATAACGGAGACGTCATTTTTCAAATAATTTCGGCAAATATAACCAGTCAGCCGTAGTTTAAAAAAACACGGGTCTTACTAAAGTATCACCCACAATTCTTGCTAAAACGTTTCAATTGAATAGATGATTGTTTTGAAAGCTGAGGTTCCTATCTCTGTTCAAATCAGCATCACACTTTCTCAGGAACCATCGAAAAAACTTCGTCGAGAAAGCAAGTTATCAGGTGCATATCAACACACTTTCTCAGGACCATCGACAAAACTTCATCGAGAAAGCAAGTTATCAGGTGCAAGTGTCTGTTGCTACAGCTACAAATGGTACAGATAAAACTACTGTTCGTGTAAGATCCTCCATATAGTTAAATGTGATACTCCTTCGGATGCTAATTGCACTAGGTACCTGTTCTTCCACTTCAATATCCTAGCAATTCTCAGACAGAAAGTGCGAGTATTTGTAAAGAAAATTAAACAGTTTAAAAAATAAATAAATAAAAATGCACTCTTAATTGACAATCCACATTTGCAAAAGTTGTATGATGTGGCAAGCGAAGATTTGGAAATACTTACTGATACAGGCACCTGGCTTGAAAACAATTTCTAAATTGTGACGGGACATACGGAGTAAGATGCTACGGAACGCAGAGTCGGATTTAACCGTATTGTCGCTCATTTACTTTTTTCAGTGTAGGTTTTTGTGTTCAGTTTAGCCAGCAACAATTTAACAATTGTTCAAGAAAGTAACTTGAAATAAAAGTATTGATTTTAACGTATTGACTACACATACAGCAGTTACAGTATTCAAGTTCACTTAATATAAATTGTTACTACCCAGCAAAAACCGCAAGGAGGTATGAGCATTACTTGCCAGGAAAGGATGGGTATGGAATATTAGTATAGAATAAAGAAATTATTTAAAAAGTAACAAGAAACCTTTAAAAACAAAATAAAAACAAAAAATATACTCTCAAAATAGTAACAGAAACAAATATTTTTTTCACTAAATAAACTAAAACTAAATTCTAAGAGTAAAGTATTTACTATTACTATAATAAAAAAAGAAAGACATATTTTTGTTGATGTTTCTTTGTCGGAACTAAAGTGGATAAAACTGTAAGAAAACCTCAATTTCTCATCAAGGCGACGTTTCGACAATATTCTTCAGGACTACAACAGATAACAAACATATTCTATATAATTTAGCAAATCTAATAGATAAGAATATACTTAAACATTTTTTTTAAAAGAAAATTTTTGAGAATTTTTTTTTAACTTCATAAATTCCCTAATCTCACTTACATATATCAATAAAAAAATATCTGATGTGACCAGCACATAACTTTCTTATACCAATATACATCATCCTGATATAAAAAAATCATTCTATTTAATTCTTCACTTACCTCAAATAAATTTTAATAGCGTACAGTGAAATGTTTCATTAAGATTTTTAAATAATTAATTATCAGCGTCATTCGATACTGTCAATAATAATTCATATATATTTTAATAATTTCTTCTTATTGACCTTGACATTTTTGTAACTAAATTAGATATTTCAAATGTCAAACTGTTAAATTTATCCTAACCCCATTTTATGAGGCCAAATGTATAAAGTATTTCAGTTTACATCAGCTTTATTTAACTACTTGGAAAATATATTTTATTTGCTTGATATAGTAGACATGATTTATAATCTTTCATCAAGAATATATTTTTTTGTAAAGGCAAATACAAAAAAGTGGGTTCCGTGGACCTTCTTTCAGCTGGCCAATTTTGCTCATCATCGCATTTATCATTATCTTTGGCCTTTAGAACATGTGTACCAAATTTGAAAGCTTTATCTCAAAAACTGTGGCTGCTATCGCGATACTGCAGACATGCAGACAGATTTGTTTCCATAGAGTTATGTTTTTCCATTATAATTCGTCGAGATTCGTCCAGAAATCGAGATTTGTCCAGAAATGCAATAAAAAATTTTTAATTTTTTTTCCTGAAATTGTACCTTTTTTCTTCTTTCATTCATTGCGTCTTTCTGGTGGTACCACATTCACCAAATTGAATGTGTCACCTAAAATGTTGTTGACAATCTTAACTGCCAAATTTGGGAAGTCTCCCATTAGTATTTTTTGAGTTATTGCGGATACACACATATACACACACACACACACACACGCACCGACAGACATAATTCGGAAAATAGTCAGAATGAATTCAGGAGGGTTCAAAACGTATAAATCAATCAGAATCTCGAGGTCGAAAAAAAAATCACGATTACTATACTTCCTTATATTAAGTATAAGAAAGTAAAAAGGTTAACAATAAATGTAAAAACGTTCAAAATATATAACAACTACAATATTTAAAAAATGTTGTAAAACATTTGTAAAAAATTATCAGGCACGCTTACCTAATGAGGTATTTGGTTTTTTGTCAACGCAATCATTATCGTCAAATATTGTAAAAAAAGAATAAATAAAATAGCGTAACCTATATAGAATTTCAGAGTAAATATTTCAGTGTTGTTAGTATGGAAACATTTTCTATAGGTATGTATAAGATTTCAACATTAATTTGTCAAAAAAACTTTGAAAAAAAGCATAGTAAAAACATTATTATTTATTTATATATCAGTTAAAAAGTCAATGAAAAAAATAAGACTGTAAACTAAAATTTCAAATAAAAAATCACTTTGGTGTTCATTTATGTATACAGGGATGGCTATAATTTTATATATTTTTCTATCAGGTTGCTATAGATTCTGTTCAAATTTTCGGTATCCGAAAAAAAAAACCTCATTTTTAATTTTTATTGCTGAATTTTGTAGTTATTGTTCAATAAATTGAAAATGGTCACATAGGAATGTACGTACAAAAAATGTTCGTTTTTCAATCCTACATCACATCGTCCAAAAATATACCATTTGAAAAAAATTTAGAAAATTCAGTTCAAAAAGTTGTAAATTTAAAAATTCTTTTTGGCCACCCTGTATACTTTTAGAAAGTGAAAATGGCTGAGTGTCATCATACAGATGTCTCATAACTGGTACTAACATAGTTTTTCTTAAAATCGATAGTTGTGATTGTAGTAATATTTTTAATATACAAGTATAAATGGCATAATTTCAACAAAAAAATCATTACATCAAAGTGGTTGGGAGAAAGTCAATAATACTACAAGAGTGAAAGAAGGCCATAAAGAAGTTTCAAAAAATGTTCTGATATACGTGGCATTTCATTTAAAAAAAATGTTGCTTGACCTTGTAGAGTCGTCTTGGCTCACCCTGTATATTCGAAAACAATTTTCGGTTATAGACTTTTTTGTCTAGTTTACTTATGTTTTTAAATAAAATTTCTAGTTATCATAAAACTCGAGATATCAAAGTCGGACGCACTATTGCCCCACCCCATACAACAAACATAAATTACTGCGATTAAAATCCAATAAACCACCAATAGAGTTGTACCTCTTTAAGTAATTTAATTAGGTACCTACCACACCCAGTTTCTTAGAAAACATAGCTGTCATTATAGTAAAGTAAGTAAAATAAGTTTATTTTCACTTGGTAAAAGAATGACTTAGGTCTAAATTATGAATATATTTAGTGTGAAAAGTGTAATAAAATAAATAATACAAATTCTAAGCATTTTCTAACGTTCACAGCTTAGGAACAGCAACAAATATTTGTATTTATTTCACTTTCCACTGAAAGAGCTTTCTACATATTCTCCTCTTTGCAGATGTCGAAATGAGCATTTTTCAGACATTTATTTTATTAATTGGTAAACGTTGGTCACATCGGCGCATTCGCCAAAACTAAAAATATCCCGTAAAACAAAATTGTTAAATGGAAATAATGTAGATTTGACAATTAAGTTTTTATAGGAAGAATATTTCTTCCTTGCAAACTAAAAAAGCTTTATTTAACAATTATTGTCTAATTTAAATATACAGGATATTACAAACCTGATGTAGAAGACTCGCCAGCTGGTTCATTTCATTAAAATAATGATAATAGTTTCAAACACTGACGTAGTTTTCCACGAAACACCAAAACACTATATACTGCACTCGACGCGCGTTTCGTCAACCAAGTTGGCATCATCTGAAGGTGATTAAAACTTATCTTATGCTAACAATGTATTCTATTTATACCTAAATTGTTGACACGGTTCACCACCATTAAAGAGGGTTACTATTCGTATTATTTTTACACTTTGTGATTTCCAAGCTTTCAAATGCATCTAGCTGCCTAGTGTTTGTTACATTCTTAACTAATCTAAAATTGTTCATATCTATTTTATGGTTGTTCTCAAACGCATATTGGGCAACACTAGACATCTGTTCTATATTTATTTTGATCTACTCGAATTAAATAATCTCAGTCAAGATGTAGCAAAAGAACATCTTCAACTCACTAAACTTTGCATGAAACAAAATTGCTTTCGATTCAATGATAATTTTTTTGAACAACAGAAAGGAACAGCAATGGGTAACTCTTTGTCGCTATTCATTGCCATTCTCTTCATGAACAGATTTGAGACAGAAGCAAAAGAAGAATTCTAGTATTTCCCCAGGGTTTGGCCTAAGTATGTGGATGATCTTTTTGCATCGTTTGATGTAAAATTCGCTGATATTGACAACTTTGTTTTTAAATTAAACAGTTGTTTCGCGTCAGTTAAATTAACATATGAACTGAAAACTCTAGACAACTATTATTTTTAGTATTAAGTAATAATTAGAAATAGTGAAAGTAAGTTAGAATTTTACATATACAGAAAAGATATTAGTACCAAAAGGACTATCACCATTGTGCTCAACACAAAATGACGAGTTTTAATTTTCTAGTCCATCGCCTATTAAGCTTCTCCTTTCTTATGGAGAGGTTTGAAAAAGAAAATGTATTGATTAGGGATATAGTTGCAAGTAATGGATATTCTGTAAGTTTAATTAATAATATAATTAGGAAACGAAAATTTAAAGTCACTTCGAAATTCCTCGACCTTTCAAAATTAATGAGAAAATTCGACATTTGTACTGATTCCATTCCATTCTGTCCTCGATTCACCCATTTTATTGGTAAGATTTTTAAGATATAGGTATGACAGTTAGTTCGTTAATCTGGAAATAAACCACAACAGCATTTAAGCAATCTAAAAGACAAAATTGAAAAAAAAAACCGAAAAGTCGGGGATTTCCGAAATTAACTGTAAGGACTGTAACCAAATCTGTGTTGGACAAACTAGACGATCAATACAAACTAGATTCAAAGAGGATATAGCCCATCTCAAATATGGTAGTACAGATAAGTCCAGTGTTGCCCAACATGCGTTTGACAGCAACCATAAAATAGATATTAGCAATTTAAGATTTATTAGGAATGTAACAAATACTAGGCAGCTAGATGCATTTGAACGTTTGGAAATCACAAAGTTTAAAAATAGTATGAATAGTGACAGAGGGCCAATTTCAAAAAGCCCGCTTTAGTGGTTAGTGGGTCATAGTTCATCAAACCGTGACAGTAGTTTAGGTATAAATAGGATAAATTGTTAGCATAAAGATAGTTTTTCCCAGATGATGCAAATTTGGTTGTGGCGAAACGCACGTCAAGTGATGTATATAATGTTTTGGTGTTTCGTGTAAAATTACGTCAGTATTATCTTCACATCAAAGGTTCCAACCCACTCCAGGAATAATAGTTTTTGTGAACCTAGGTCTCAAAACCCGTTGTTTTCCAGATACAGGGTGTTAAAAGTCATTATTGGGGGATTGTGTATTTTAAGTATGTTTTAGATATAACCATTTTTTAATTAATTCTGAATCAATGTTGACTTATGAGTTCATTTGTGTGAGGATCATTATCAGTATCTGTAATGATTTAAAAACCATAAAAAACCATATTTATTTCACTGTACACAGCATATTTTGCACCATTGTAATGTTTGTAACTATAATTTGTGTCGTTTATAGCAGTGATTAGATTAGTTCGATCATTTTCGACATTGTTTCGATTCGCTTCATATTTACAAAATATCGGAGAAGCTTATATGAACTGTCATTTCAGTATCACAGGCTGGGGCTCGAAGGAAGGGCCTTCCTCATCAACATAACTTTTTTGCAACTTTAACTTTTCCTACACACATCTGTGTTTAAAGTTGAGAATCGAAGCGAAAGTTGAGAAGCGATAGTAACAATTTCCAATGAATTTGTTGTATGTTATTTTCTTTTTTACATTAAAAAAAAAACCAAAACATGAATATTATCGAACAGATCAAATCTTGTTGTGTAGAAATGATTAATTAGAATGACCATCGTACACAAGGTTTATAAAGTAATTTCGCATCGTAAATTACTTGCAATCTTTTTATACGTTTATCTGTTTTAAAGGTTGAAAAGTGCTATAGCCTACATCAATTAATGTATTTATTGTTCTTTTAATTACATATGTCATACACTGTTTTACCCTATCCAGCACTCCTTTTCGCTCCTTAGTCCCGAAAGTTCGTCATTTTTTTCTCTACAATTTATGACTCGTCTAACTTTTTTATGTTTTAATGTGTTCTACTAATTGCATAGTGTTCATAACAATGACTTTAATTCTGAAGTGACTGGTTTATAACTACTTAGAAAATTTTGTAAATAGGGCGTACCTAAACTGCACAAGACCCCATTATTGAAATGTGTTTTTTTATCATATTGTTAAGCCTACGAATGTCTTAATT
Organism: Rhamnusium bicolor; assembly: GCA_029963845.1. Lineage (NCBI taxonomy): Eukaryota > Metazoa > Arthropoda > Insecta > Coleoptera > Cerambycidae > Rhamnusium > Rhamnusium bicolor. Next base: position 47,520 of record JANEYF010001302.1, on the reverse strand, counting down.
GTAATGCTTTAGCTAACAAAAAATGTAAACATGGTTACTGTATCCAGTAAAGAAGTTTTCTGTCTAAAGCAAAAAAAATGAATTTTAGTTTTTATATGAACCAAAACATACATTACACTATTCGCATCTATTTTATTCGAAAACAGCTAGTCCTACGATAAAATCGCAAGTGTACATTTTTGTGTATATTTTAGTCGTCATGGAAAACATTTTAACATACAAAAAGATATGGAACAAAATGTGCTAGAATCCTCCAGTTTCATACTTCTAAGGCTATGACATTCGCTTGCGCATTGTGGTGCGCCGGGCGCCCTTAGTGGCAACTAAGTAGTATACAGTCAACTCTCTCCCGCATATTAAAACTCTAATTCTCTATTATTATCGTATTAACCGCAGGTGTTGTATGAAATCGAGTGCAATAGTGTATAAATAAAACCACTTTTCTCACTCCTGCTTCAAATGACTTTACCTCTTTTAGGAAAGCAATTACGGATACATATTAATATGAACTTCTTATTTTTGTATGTAGATTCTGTCCACGACTTTAAGCACAGCCGTTTAGAAACACCCTATATAAATACGGTTAAAATACACTGTTGGAAACTTGAAGTGACTTACTTAAAATTATAGTGAGTTTTGATCTGTAATAATTCCTAGATATCTTTATCGATTTGAACGATTTTTTCAAAATTTTTATTGTAACCCATTGCGCTTTAATTTTCAGGACAGCTCCTTGTTATCCACTTTCTTAGAAAAATTATACAGGGTGAAACAACGTGTTTCTTTTAGTTAAACTTGATAGGTGACCTGTGATGACAGGTAACCGATTTAACCTTTGCAATATTGCAATTGAAATGCCCAAATCTTATTTTAAAATATGTTTTTGAAAGTCTACTATATCTGGTTTAGTTTTAAAATTATGATTGTTTTTCTAAAACCCTGCATTTTTGCCGTTTTTTTTAATATACAGTATTTTAATTGCTGTAAGAGACTTTGAAAAAAATGTATTGTTATAACATAACAACAGTTAATCGTACGTGTAGACAATAACTAGGTGGCAATAATTACCGTTTAAAATGGTTAGAGTTAATGAATCTATACTTTATAAAATAACTAGTATGTTGGAATTCGCTTATCACAGAAAAATGTATTCTTCAAGGCTACAGACAAATCAAAGTGTTGTTTCGAGGGCATTTCAAAAAACTGAAATCAATCTCTCTGTTTTGTTTTGGACTTTGATAAGCTTCTTGCTGACATCCTGGTTACCAAATCCTTAATTTTTTAATCAGTTCTTCACATTGCCATAAGATTTCTGATTATTGTTTATACGATATCATCTGTTATGGAATAAACCATTCATGCACTTTATCTGAAACTAAACTGGTTAGGTCTATTAAGTATAATACTTTTCTGTATATTACATTTTTTAGTTCCTTTATTCTTCTTTTATATATTATCAACTGGTATGAAAGACCTTTCTTTTCCTTTGTTATTTTATACAAAACTTCATGACATTTCAAGAAATCATTTTTAAATAATCAGCTATTGATCTAAATTAACTGGCTGAGTTACTATTTATAACCCCAATGTATATTTTACAAAAACAAGCTTTTAATTCGACATAATTATTCGATCAAACGAACTTACCTTAAGTGAAGTTCGATCGTAATTATATGAAGCACCCAGTCCGAAGATATCACTAATAATTTGTAGTCCGCCCCTGTCGTACTACGCAGCACAACTTTTAAAGAAATCTACCTCTCTCTGTCCCTTTCCCGTACACTTCACCGTTTCTCCGTTTCGCAGCTCATTTATTTTAAATTATTACTAATCGTAACCTTGTGGGTGTTCTGGTTTAATGTGATTCTTAACTAGACGGGAGGGGAGGGAAGTGATATCTTCGGACTGGGTGCTTCATATAATTACGATCGAACTTCACTTAAGGTAAGTTCGTTTGATCGAATAATTATACTCTGCACCCAGTCCTCGATATCACTAATAATTTGTAGCAGTTTAAAGATAAATGGTTACGATTAGGGTTATTTTGTTCTAGTCACACATAGCAAAATTGGTTGTGTTATAACAAGTATAATGCACCTATACATATTTATTTCGAGCATATATAACTGGCTGACGATCTTAGATTGTCAGTCTTGCATATTCGGTACTTATAGCTAATGTATCTGACATATAAAACAAAGGATAAACGAACAAGAAAGCAACAAATATAGTGTAATCATAAGAAAACGCTGATAATATAACTAAAGGGGTAGCTCATTATTCACAGAATATGGTATATTATTATTAAGTAGACTATATAACCATTGGAACTAAAATGTTTATTTCTTTTAACTAATGCTGATCGCTTCAGTACATTGAGGTCCATGCACTGACTTTATTATAGTAGTTGCAAAATCTTGGGAGAGTTGCAATGGTCTGTTGTAGAATTTTGCGAAGGTTAGTGATTTATCTGACCATCCAGCTGTTTTCCTGATAACCTCCAAGTTGAGCCCTTGTCTTCTCGCTAGGGATGTGGAAGCATGTCTCGTTGAGTGAGGCGTAAACTGTTGAGTGTCAATGCCGGCCAGATGTAATGTCTCCTTTACCCAGCGACTGAGGGTCTGTTTTGAGGCTATGTCATGTGGCTTTTTGTATGTTATAAACAATTGACCCTTATTTTCTGTACGTAGGGATTTTGTTTTTTTCTATGTAAAATTCTAGAATTGTGGCTACGCATAATTTTGGGTTTTCTTGGAAAAACGAAATCTGTAAGCACGGTTGGCTTTGGCCAGGTCCGGAGGTTTTTATTCTGTCCGGGATGAAAATTCGTAGCCCACCTGTATGTTTATTTATATTTTCGATTGCTATTAGAGCCAGTGTCTGCATTCGTTGTCCCGTGGTGAGGGCAAGGAGTGTAATAAGTTTAAGTGAAAGCGATTTTTAGATTCCATGTTTCTGGCAGAGCCATATTTTCCAAATATTCTAATACGGGTGCTGGGTCCCATGTAATATTATATTTCGGCGCAGGCGGCCTGAGTCTGGCCACTCCCTTCATAAATCTTTTCATTCTCGGGTCGTCTCCTATGTTTCCAGGTAAAATTAGTGATAGAGCTGAGCGGTGAGCGTTCATAGTGGTGTACTTGTAATTACTGTTATCGAGAAGTTGTTGCAAAAATTCAATAGAATGCACCGTCGGACCTTGAAAGGGCGAGATGTTTTTTGAGACGCAGAATTTCCACCACAGTTTGTATGTACTGTTATACTGTTTTAGTGTCGACTCAGACAGGGATTGGATAGTAGTATTTATGGCACATTCAGGGTATTTCTTCAGGATGAAAGCTTCCCTGATACTCTGTAAGCAACCAGAGTAAGCTCCTGTGCTAACGGGTGTGATTCGCTGAAAATAGACGATAATAAGTTTTTACTTGGTTTTAGGGTCACTGGATTGCCTGTCGACAATTTTAACAGTAAAGGGTACCATGGTTGAGATGGCCAACTAGGGACAACCAAAATTCCCTCTGCGTTATCCACAATGACTTTTTGCAATGTTCTCAAGATCATCGAGAATGGTGGGAACGCGTAAAAAAATATGTCGCCCCAATACATTGTAAAGGCATCAACGGATGTAGACCCAGGGTCTCTCAACCATGAGACGTATTTGGTACATTTAAAATTGTCTTTTGAGGCAAATAAGTCTACTACGGGGGTTCCTAGTATTTTTGTAATATTTTCGAATGCATAAGGGGCTAGAGACCACTCGGTTTCAGGCGGGAGCGTCCGAGATTCCTGGTCAGCTTGCCAATTGTCTTTAGAGCTAATATAATTGGCTAATACCCAAAGGTTCCGTTCTTCGCACCATTGCCAAATTTGTTTGGCGAGCGAGTTTAGTTTAGGAAACCGGACACTCCCCATTCGATTTATGTAGGCTATGGCCGTAGTATTGTCTGTCCTTATTAATATATTACAATCGCTATAAGACCCAGCAAAGCATTTAAGGCCGTAAAATATGGCTTGTAATTCCAAAAAATTTATATGATTTTCCTTCTCTTTCATTGACCACCAGCCGTGCGTTCTTTCCCCATTTGAGTAGGCGCCATACCCGGTCAGTGAGGCATCAGTGAAAATAACTAGACTAAATGAGTCCTTTTTAACCTCATTAAATGTTTTTTTCGATGTTATTCTGCCACCACATCAAGTCAGATGATATTCTAGGGGACAAGACCATTTTGGCGTTGTAGTCCATATCACATTTTGTTAAGGCTAGGTATTTTTCCCTTTCCAGGGATTTGGTATAAAGCCAGCCAAATTTTACGGCGGGACATGCTGATACCAGTATACCAACAAATTGTGCAAATTCCTGAATTTTACATGATTGTTTAGATTGAATGTATTTAATCCAATTTACTATTTTTAATGTTTTTTGCTCAGGAAGTTTTATTGTCATATTTTGGCTGTCGAAAATAAATCCAAGAAATTTGCATGTTTTACATGGTGTTAGCACACTTTTTTTTCCGATTTATGACAAACCCGAGTGATGTCAATAGATTGACTGCTATGTTGACATTTTTATGACAGTCACTCTCATTATCCCCTATGATTAGGAAGTCGTCCAGGTAATTAACACAAGGAATACCTTTACTACGAAGGTATTCAGTAACAGGTTTTACCAATTTGGTAAACGTGTATGGTGCGGATGACAAGCCGAATGGGAGACATGTAAATTCATAAATGTTTTGCTCAAAGTAGAATCTTAAGTACCTTCTGTCCCTCTTGTGAATGGGAACTAGAAAGTATGCGTCCTTTAAATCAATGGACGCCATATAGCAGTCATTTATTAGCAGTCTGGACACTGTCTTAATATTTTCCATTTTGAAGTGAGGAGCGTTAATGAATTTATTAAGTGGCTTCAGATTCAATATAAATCGCTTTTTCCCATTCGACTTGTCAGCTAAGAAGATTTTAGACATAAATTGGTTATTGATCTTATTGAAACATTTTACTACTGCTCCCTGTATCAGCAGTTCTGTGATAGCTATTCTCATGTCCCTTGCCTCGTTTGCCGAAAATTTAGATATGAGGGGTTCAGCTTGACAAGGCACCCCTGTCAGTAGTAGTCTGTAACCCCTTATCCAATTTAAAAAGTACTGGATTTGAGGTTATTCTAGTCCATTCTGAATAGAACTGCTTAAGCCTACCGGCAAAAGTATTACTACTTACCCGAGTTAATATCTTCGCCTGGGGCGAGTCCTGTCCTGTCGCGAGGTCTGCCCTTTTGTTGGTCTCGTCTCCCTCTGATCCTTTGACCGACGAACCGGGCGATACCGATTTAACGGCTGAGCTACCTGTGACGTTTGCGGTCGCCCCCCCCCTTTTTTTGTGATAAAAATTTTTCAGTGCCGTATATTTATTTTGGGATTGGGTGGCTTTTAGTTCCTTACCGGCTGTTTCCAACTGTTTGGCCGTTTTGACCATCTCTGTTAGATTAGGCCCAAACAATAATTCAGAGGAGGGTTGGGTAGTATCGGCCATTTCTTTCACGTTTTTACTTAGTAGAGGCGTAATAAGAGCTCGTCTCACTTTTGAGATGTCGTTAAACAGATTGGCCAGGATACGACCGGAGTCAGAAAAAGATGAGCCAATAATTTTTCCCTAATATGTTTAGGGAGGTTTTCCTCCTTTAAAATCAAATTGAGTGCTTGGCCTATTTCAGCCATACCCAGACCTAATTGGTTTTGATAATTTGAATGTGAACCATCTCTAGTCTGGTTTGGTTTAGAAAGAATTGTTATTATCTCGGGATTTACCGCCGGTGCTTGTAGGCCCAAGTTAGATGGTTTTAGAATGTGCGATTTGAGGTTTTCTAGCTCATTTTCTGATAAGCCTTGTGCTAGAATATGACTCCATCTAGACTTTATTGCGTCGTGTAGCATATAATTTTTTGAGAAATCTCGCATGGGTTAGTTCCCAAAATATTAAGGATATCATCCGGCAAATTTTCGTCATTATTAATAATGAGACACGGCTCACTGTCGTCGCCCAATCCCGTCGGTACCAGTGCGGACGGTGACACCTCCCCTCGGAGACTGTGCACCGCTGTCTGTGGCAATCACTGTCCCTCTCGGGGAGCAGTCGATGCCTGGGCTAGCGCGATTTGATGCCGTTTCGCTCGGAAGACGGCCATCCGTCGGCGAAATAGCCCTGGAATGAGAACGGCTTCGCCGACTTCTAACATATGATGAACGGGACCTTGACCTTCCATGCCCGCTCGGAGCACGCGGATAATGGTCCCTCAATCGGCTTCGCTCTCGTTTCCTGCTTTTATGTAGCTCTTTCTCGAGCCTATGAATTCTTTTCATCAGGTTCCTGCTCGAGGTTTTCTCCGAATCAGAGCTACTAGATGATGAACGACGTCTTTTCTTTCCCATGGCTACTAAAATAAAACCCTAAAAGAGAGGTTTATGGTGTAATTGTTTTGTTCTACTTACCGCTAAGAACACTATGATCTATGTGCGCGCGTGCCAAGCACAACAAGACGAATGAGCTGCGAAACGGAGAAACGGTGAAGTGTATGGGAAAGGGACAGAGAGAGGTAGATTTCTTTAAAGTTGTGCTGCGTAGTACGACAGGGGCGGACTACAAATTATTAGTGATATCGAGGACTGGGTGCAGAGTATAATAGGTATCAGATTTAATTTAAAATTCAAGTAATATGCGTTGTTTCATTGTAAAACTCAAGTTCGTATTATAATTTCAATAATTGAGCGACACCAAAAGAGCTCAAATTATTTTCTTAAGGATGACTGGTCTTTCCCTTAACAGAAATTACAAGATGATTGACCGAAATGTTTCTACAGAACTGAGGTATTGGAACAAATTGTATAAAAATATAGATATGGTAGAATAAGCATTGGCTTATTTGACTTTAATTGACATTAGCTAAATAGCTAAATTATTACACCTTTCTGATTCACAATTAAAAAAAAAAACTAAGTTAAAATTTATTTTAGTGGTCGAGATTCATTTGATCAAGTACAGTTAAAATGGAACTAGTTGAAGGACACTGTAATTTTTCGCACCTTCATATATGTAAAAAAAACTGATTCTTTTGGTATCAAAATTATACAGGGTTTTTTTCAAATAATTCAAGAGAATATATATATATATATATATATATATATATATATATATATATATATATATATATATATATATATATATATATATATATATATATATATATATATATATATATATATGATGAAGAAACAATAAAAGTTTCGAAAGCTTGAACAGAAAAAAGAGTTTTTCTTTTATTACCTGTCACATGACTGCAATCCCCGTTTAAAAATTAAAAATATTTGTTTATATATATATATATATATATATATATATATATATATATATATATATATATATATATATAAACAAATATTTTTAATTTTTAAACGGGGATTGCAGTCATGTGACAGGTAATAAAAGAAAAACTTTTTTTTCTGTTCAAGCTTTCGAAACTTTTATTGTTTCTTCAATCAGGAACTCTACAATAAATTATAATCAATTAAATAAACTGTTATGAAAAAAAGTAAAAAGTACTTACGAAAGTGAGGTTAAAGTTAAAATTGTATTCATTGAAAACTACAAATTTTTGATGAATTGTGGAAAAAAACACTAATAATTGATTGTTGGTAATGTACTACCACTACTATATAAAATTAGCAACATTATGAATGGATGACTACGGATCCATATTCATTTAAATTCTGAAAATTGTAATAGACATCACGTGTATTTTTATGAAGTAAAAAACAAAAAGAATTTGGATATAAAAACTTGTTAGAGTGAAACAAAAGAACGACAGTAGATTCCAATAACTAGATGTCTTATATTTAGGGACATTAATTATTATTCCATACTATACGGGGTGTTTTCATCATTGTGGACATTATGGTTGAAATGTAGTAAGTAAGTATAAATTATGCTTAAGATATTAATATCCTTTCTGGCATTAATAGTAATTGGTTCCTTGAAAATGTGACACATTTCCAAAAAACTACGTTTGTGATAGTTAATTTCAAAATCTAATATTTGAACGTTATTATAATTAACATTATGATTATGTAATAATGCATGATTGGCTAAAGTACAAGGCTGTTTGTTAAGTCTGATGTCACTTTTGTGGGAAGTTATACGGTCTTTAACTTTCCTTCTAGTTTGGCCAATATATTTTTTGTTACAGTCATCACATGGTATGCAATACACCACACTGGACATCACCAAAATATCGTCCTTATATTTTAATTTTGAAAAAAGGTTGTTAACTGTTACTTTGTTTTTAAATGCTAATTTGATATTATTAAATTTAGAAAATGTTTTTATAAATATGTGATCTAGTGGAATGATGTACGGAAGTGAGCAGTAAATGATTTGAGGCGGGTTTGGTTGTACCCTTTGAGATTCATGTAACACATTATGTATCGATGATCTGCTGATCAATAGTTTTTTGACTAACGGTAGTGGGTCACCACTATCTATAAAAAAGCTAGAAAGTTTTTTTAAATTGTGTATTTTAAGTGATGTAATTATTTTATTATCATCTCTTCTTATCAGTTTGGTGTCCAAAAAAGGAACACTATTAACTGTATCTTCTTCAATCGTGAACCTTAAATATGTATTATAATTGTTAAAAATATTTAACAAAGTTCAGTACTACATCTTGGAACGCTTATTATTATGTCATCCACAAATTTGTGGATGACATAATAATAAGCGTTCCAAGAGGTAGTACTGAACTTTTGTTAAATATTTTTAACAATTATAATACATATTTAAAGTTACAAAGAGCCACAAATAGGCACAGGGATTTACTACAAAAAATGTTCGTTTTTCAATTTTACATCACATCGTCAAAAAATATACAGGGTGTTCCATTTGAAAAAAATTGAGAAAAAATCAGTTCAAATAGTTATAAATTTAAAAATTATTTTTGGCCATCCTGTATACGTTTAGGAAGTGAAAATGGTTGAGTGTCATCACACAGATGTCTCATAACTGGTACTAATATATTTTTTCTTAAAATCGATAATTGTGATTGTAGTGATTTTTTTAACATACACGTGTAAATGGCATAATTACAACAACAAAAAATCATTACATCCATGTGGTTGGGAGAGAGTCAATAATAATACAGGATTGGAGGGAGGCCACAAAGAGGTTTCAAAAAATGTGCTGATATACATGGCATTCCATTTAAAAAAATATTAGTTGACCCTGTAGACTCGTCTTGTCTCACCCTGTATATTCGAAAATAATTTCCGGTTATAGACTTTTTTGTCTCGTTTATTTATGTTTTTAAATCAAGTTTCTAACTATCATAGAACTCGACATATCGAAGTCGGACGCAGTATTACCGCACCCTGTATAATTAAAACCACTTGTTTTTTTTAAAATATCCATTAATAACTTAATAAACTATAGTCTTAGTCGTAAAATTCGCTCTGGGAATGAACCAATGTATAATAAATTATTAATTCAACAAAGACGTTTTACTATTGCTATTATTACAATATTTTCTTTTCCTAAGGCAAACATAAGGAAGGAGAAAAAGACGTAAAAGAAGTCATTGCAGGAGTTCTACTATTTAAACCAATAAAGAAAGCTTCCTATGGCAGGGTCTTCAGTAGAGTTCAATTAACCGATGGAAAACCATATCAGAGCATCATGGATTTCCTGAATTATTTAAATAGAAAAGTAGATGTGTTTGAACATTGTCAGTGTGACAGCTATTTGAGATATTATTTATTATGTATCCATCCAGATTACAGAAGAAAAGGTAAATGTAAGAAACATGGAAAAGTTCCAAAGCGCTATTATCTATCAATCATTTAAAAAAATTAACATTAACCGATCTGACAGATTTCATAGCATCACTAATGAATGATGGAGGGAGGGTCAGTCAAAATGAAGAAATTTGTTTAACTCTGTCGACGTTTTAGCTATACCGGGTGTTAGAAGTATGAGTACCATTATTTTAACAGGTGATGTATTGAACTAATAGAGACAAAACGTTGTAATGAATCTTACATATGTTCATTAGTATAGTTTCGGAAATTCCCGTTAGTCTTGTGCTACCGCGCACTTCCTACCGCCATGCGATGAATCATGCATATGTTCATTTTCATAGTTTCTGCAATTACCGTTTGACATATGCTGCCACGCACTTCCTGTGAAAATGAAATATAATAGACGTCACCAAGGCCATAATTTTGGTATAAATAGAATGGCCGTAGCTAAGAGAATGAATTCAGTTTTCTACTGACAATTACCTTCAGCGCGTTGAGTTGGGTAGTTGAGGAGTCTTAAGCGCGTTGAGCTTGACTCCATTGGGTTAGAATTCAGAATTCGACGACGAGGCCACCCAACCAAATGTCTGGGAGTATGTTGAGGTTTTTAGCGCGCTGAGATGGACTTCCTGGTGTTCGTAGCCAAATTTCAGTTTTTCGTGTTTGTACTTTTTTCTTATAAATATTGAAAAACGTCCTTTGGATATGTTATTGCAGTAAAAAATACAAAAAATTTGAGCTTTTTTAACCCTCTCAGTGGTGGTTTGGGGGGCTTAAATTTGGCAAAAATGTCTGCCAGCCAATGTTAGCGTTTTTTAGTGCCTTGTGAACCATAAGCTGGCTGGGCAGACGTTCTTTTTAATTTTAACTATTTTTTATCAACATTTCAAATTTTGATCCATTTTTCGACATTTTAATGGCAAATTGCTCAAAAACCAACCGATAGAAATGTCTGCCACGATATTACAGTACTGTACAGGGTGGTCAAATTTCGATGTTTGTATAGAGTAACTCGGTAACTGTAAGAGATACAAAAAGACACATTCTCAGTCTCTTTTTTTGAGACAAATTCATTGGCGAAAACAAAAATTTGTTATCGTCTTTTGTTTTCGAGTTATAAACAAAAGGTAGATATTTTGGTTGTTTGTAAAATTATGAAAAGGCAACTTTTACATTCTTCAGGCACTTTTTTCTGTATAATACAATGGCGTCGAGAAAATTTAAAAAAGGTGCAATTTTGAGTTATGGCATAAAGTTGTATTTTTTAAATGAGAATAATAGTTGGCTATGGTTTAGTAAAAAGGACATTTTTTTTCTCTTTCAAACTATATATCATATGTGGGGTCGCTTTCGTTTAATGTTTAATAGCGAAAATAATCTTTTAGTAGATTACTTTTGCATTTTTTTTATATTTATTCCTAGTAGGCATCTATGACAGTGTTTATCCATTTGTCAGTAAATTGCATATTAATAATTTAGTTTCTGTCATAATTACACCCTATTTAATGGTAAAAGTGAAGATGTCTTACGAAAATTACGATAAATATGATATGTTATTAAATATGATTTGAACGAAACAACTACTCAGTGGGTAAATACCCCGACCTGCATTGGATTATACCTTCAAATCATGATAGATGGGTAGCCAATATCATTTGTCAATTCCTAACCAGACATAGACCGGTTTCGAACTTATTAGTTCTCCTCAGTATGCCATAGGTTATGAAACAGACAAATGCTAGTGACCAACCTGCAAGTCATATACTAAGGTAAATTAAGTAGTGGTGAGAGGTATGTGAAACCTTTCATATGGTCCAAATGCTACTGACTGACATCATAGATGTCTCTGGCGGATAGCGATTTGCGAAGCAAGTACCGAGAGCGGCGACCTCTAGCCCTGGTGGACTAACTACTGTTATTAAATATGATTTGAACGAAACAACTACTCAGCGGGCAAATACCCCGACCTGCATTGGATTATACCTTCAAATCATGATAGATCGGTAGCCAATACCATTTGTCAATTCCTAACCAGACATAGACCGGTTTCGAACTTATTAGTTCTCCTCAGTATGCCATAGGTTATGGAACAGACAAATGATAGTGACCAACCAGCTAGTCATATACTGACTAAGGTAAATTAAGTAGTGGTGAGTGGTATGTGAAACCTCTCATATGGTCCAAAAGCTACTATCCGACTGACATCATAGATGTCTCTGGCGGATGGCGACCTGCGAAGCAAGTACCGAGAGCGGCGATCTCTAGCCCAGGTGGACTTAGTCAGTATATGACTAGCAGGTTGCCCACTATCATTTTTCTGTTCCATAACCTATGGCATACTGAGGAGAACTAATAAGTTCGAAACCGGTCTGTCTGGTTAGGAATTGACAAATTATATTGGCTACCAATCTATCATGATTTGAAGGTATAATCCAATGCAGGTCGGGGTATTTGCCCGCTGAGTAGTTGTTTCGTTCAAATCATATTTAATAACAGTAGTTAGTCCACCAGGACTAGAGGTCGCCGCTCTCGGTACTTGCTTCGCAAGTCGCTATCCGCCAGAGACATCTATGATGTCAGTCGGATAGTAGCATTTGGACCATATGAGAGGTTTCACATACCTCTCACCACTGCTCAAATATGATATGCTAGAATGCTTCATTCAAAGTAATAACAATTGTGACATTGCATCCGAAATATATTTCAATCGCTATCCAGAAAGAAGACAACCTTATAAAGCTATTTTTAAGAAGTTTAAAGAAAATCTCATTAATTGTGGGTCCTTCACAAGCTAAGACCAAAAAATCAGATATTAATATCTAATTTTATAATAAATTACAATTACAAAATAAAAATCAAATTAAAGTAAATGTTCAAACTAATGTCCGTTATGTTTGATACATAAATTACACCTGTTCATAATGCTTTGAAATGCATTATAAATAAAAAGATTTGGAATGGAATTCACAAAGTCTATAAAATTTTGTCTGAGGTCATTTATGTCGGTACTGGTTTTCTTGTATAATTTGTCTTTAATGTGGCCCCAAAATAAAAAAATCCAGTGACGTTAAGTCAGGTGATCGTGGTGGCCACCTCACTGGTCTGTTACTTCCCTTCTAGTTATTTTCAAAATTGGTATTTAATAATTCTGAAACTGTCCTGATATTATTAGATGGTGCACCATCTTGTTGGAAGAACTGATTTCTTGCCTCAATTTAGGGTAGATTCTCCATAAATTCCTCAATAATTATAATATTTCGTAGTATCGTTGGCCATTAAGATTTTCTTGATATATATGTGATATGTTAAAACACTATTGCTACGTAGAGCACACCAAGCACTAAAACCAAAGCGTCCCTGAGATTGCACGTCAACGATATGGTGAGGGATCGTATCAGAACAATAGTGCTTGTTATTCCTGTTGAAAATTCATGCACTGCTAATGTAGGTTTCATCTGTCCAAACTACATTTCTAGAGAGTAATGGATCTTGTTGACTTTTTTGACGATACCATTGCAAAACTCCAATCGTCGCTGAGGACCAGTTGATTACAGGTGATGTTGTTTTGTTATTGTATAAGACCTGAATTTGTGTGTCTTTAAAATACCCAAAGCTCGACGTCTTGAAATCCTAAAATCAGCTTCAATTTGACGACTTGAAATTGAAGGATTTGCAACCGCCGTTCCATTTATACTTATAGAAGTTTCTTCAGCATCTTCAATGTTGTAATTTTTTGGTCTTGGCTTGTTGAAGACCCCACAATTAATGAGATTTTCTTTTAACCTCTTAAAAATAGCTTTATTAGGTTGTCTTCTGGATAGCGATTGAAATATATTTCGGATGCAATATCGCAATTGTTATTACTTTGAATAAAGCATTTTAACATATCATATCATTCACTTTTACGATTAAATGGAGTGTAATTATGACGGAAACTAATTATTAATACGCAATTTACTGACAAATGGATAAATACTGTCATAGATGACACAGGCTTACTTGGAATAAATATAAAAAACGCAAAAAGTAATCTACTAAAAGATTATTTTCGCTATTAAATACTTAGACATCAAAAGCGACCCCATATATAATATATAGTTTGAAAGAGAAAAAAAAAATCTTTTTTAACTAAATTATAGCCAACTATGATTCCCATTTAAAAAAATACAATTTTATGCCATAACTCGAAATTGCACCTTTTATTTTAAATTTTCTCGACGCCACTGTACTAACGGAGTGCCTGAAGAATGTAAAAGTTGTATTTTCATAACTTTACAAAGAACCAATATATTTTGTATCTCTTACAGTTACCGAGTTACTCTATACAAACATCGAAATTTGTTCACCCTGTACACACCAAAGCAAACATTTTACGCTAGGTTTAGTCTGATAACTAAACATTTTTTTTTCAATTTCCGGTTACCGCGCGCCGATCGGTAATCATTTGATTAAAAAAATGTTCCCCCCTCCGTATCCTGCCTTTATACCTAAAATTTCAAAAGAAAAAAGTATGGTACTCACATGGTTTCTTTGATTACCGACTGGCAGACGGTAACCTTTCATCGTCGAATTTGCATGTTATTACTTAGATTACATGTGGTTTTCATGCAACACGATTTTTTCAGAATTTTCGTTAATTTTTATGTAGGTACAACCGAAAATTATTTAAACATACAATGTTTTTTTTTCAATTTTGTCGAATAAATTAAGAAAAATAAGTATAACTTAGGCTTTCTTTTGCATTTTTTGTATAATTCGACACCATATTTTTATCTTTATCTTATCATGTCATCTTTTTTTTAATAATGGTTGTTTCTTTACAATGTTATGTTGCTCGAAATTAAAATTATGATTTTATGATATAACGTGGGATATTGAACTGGTATGATTTTTGTGTTTTTTGCACATTTACGGTAGTCTCTTTTATGTTCAGACGTTCTAATTTTGATGTATCGACCTGTTTGATCTATGTACGCTTTATTAGTCTCTATAGGAAGTTTGGTATATGGCGGCGATTAGTCAATAAATGCTGCAAAATTGCACCTAGCTGCATTACACTTAAACAGATAAAAGAATAATGTAAACTTATTCTGTTATGATATGTTTTATGTTATATAAATAATAAAATATAAAAATGCGAATCTATAAACACAATTGTATAAATATGTTATTTATTGCTATTTGTTTGGTCATGCAGCACTGCAGCACCTCCGAGGCAACGCTTTAGTTTATACCTGGACACAGGGATGCCAGATGAAAATCGTATAAGTTTTTTATCTAGAATTGTATAAAATCGAGATTTTCTAAAACCTGAAACCTGGGTAATATATGGTGACAATAAAATTCGTAAATATGCAACGAAAATATTAATAGAATTTAAATAATTGATAAAAAAAATCACTGATATAATAACAGAAAAAACACAAAAGTTTAATAAAATAACGTATTAACATAAATACATTATTTTCTAGAAAAACAACAACAAAAATAAAATTCTTTAGTGCAACAAAAAAAACTCAAATATATGTAGTAACAAAAAAAAAATCAAATATCTATCTGTTATTTAATAATTATATCATTATCTGACTCTGAGTTGCTAGATGAAACAGGTTTATCAATCTTTGGATTTGTAGAATATAGAATGGCACTACTACTAAGTTTTCTAACAAATTTTTTATTTAAGGAAAAGATAGTTGTTGTCCCCTATCAAACTTTCCTTCGGTTTTTAATTTATTTCTGAATTGGTTCTTAACCAAATTAGTTTGTACAAAAATTCTCTCTACTGTCATACTAGCATGAGATAAGCTCAATAACTGAATGACAAATCTCACAAGATTTGGAAATTTGTAAAGATTATCGCGATCTTCACGCCCGCAAGCATTATTCCAGCTTTTATACTTTTTAAATTGAAAACGTGCAACCTCACGAAAAATCCTGAGATCTGGCAACCCTGCCTTAACCGCCGTCGCCGTCGCCGTGTAGGCCGATTGTATCTAATAAAGCTGGGAATTTTCCAGATTTTAGTATTCGAATAGTCGTTCGAAAAAATATTCGAATATTCGAACTATTCGAATACTCAAATAATCCGAATTATTCGAATAGGTATCCGAATAATCCGGGTCCTCGAATATTCATTATTAATAGGTATAGCACTGAATACTAGTGAATAGTGAATACTCTATTTGAGTATTTGGTTGGATAGACCACAATAATAGTCGAGACGTAATCCACTAAGCAGGCAATTTGATTTGCTTTCCATACCCACAATAGGGTATGTCTCCTGTACATATGCTTTAAGGGTCAGAATTATTTAGTTAGTATTTTATTTTAGGATTAAGGCGCTATTGTTCACATTTAACTATTGAAGCTTAAATAAAACAAAAACAGAGCTAATTTATTATACTTCTGTGTCTTAACTATTTCTCCTTTTCGAAAAAAATAAAAATGCTCTAAAATTAGAATGTTTTTTAAAAAGACGCAGATTGTGAAGGTAAAACAAATACATGAAAAGTCAATAGTTAAATATTTACAGGTTTTCTAAAATTTAAAATTTAATTTTAACCCCTGCCTTAGTACAGTAAGAATAAGGTCGAGGCGAGATGGAGATGGGATAGTCTGACTGGGAGTAAAACGTGCCACTAATGTGGTCTATTTATATATTTGGATTTTAGAATAGGTACCTACCTATACCTACTATCTACCTACTTTGGTTGGATGCATAC
Organism: Rhamnusium bicolor; assembly: GCA_029963845.1. NCBI lineage: Eukaryota > Metazoa > Arthropoda > Insecta > Coleoptera > Cerambycidae > Rhamnusium > Rhamnusium bicolor. Next base: position 30,959 of record JANEYF010001302.1, on the reverse strand, counting down.
TGCATACCTATTCGTACATAATTTAATAATATATTTTAATATTCAAATTTACTCAAATATAACAGAATATTCGAATACTCGAATATATTCGAGTATTCGAATATTTTAGTATTCGATTATATTCGAGTATTCGAATATTCGAGTAATCGAATATTTCGAATAATCGAATATTCGAATAATTTCCCATTGGAATAATTCGTATTCGAATACTCGAATTATTCGTATTCGATTCCCAGCCTTAGTATCTAATACTATATTTAATTGTAAAATATAAAAAATTCCAATGTTTAATTTTGGATAAAACGATTTTCTGATTATGCTTTCGTTTTTATAATGCACATATAGTATCGGCCTTGAACACGCTACCATTCTTTCTGAAACAGTTTTAACACAAGGCATCTTAAGGTGAATTCTATTTAGATTGATCCGTTTGTTGCTTATTATTATTTGAACAACTATTTAAAATTCTGTTTATAAGGGTAGCGGATAATTATTTTTTAAAAGTAATTATCTGATCATCTATATGTACAGTGTGTTCCGCAACTCGATGGATATACCGAATGTACATATTCTTGAGGTCATTCTTGATCAAAAGTTTCCATGAACATATATCTTAAAGTTATGTTTTAAATTATTTGCTTGTGATACCATTTTTTCATGATTTTCTGCTTTTATTACCACCGTGTCTAAAAAGAATATTTGTTGCTTTTTTATTTTCACCATAAATTGAAGTCGATCATGGTAACTATTAAGGAAAGACAAACAATAAATAATAAATCATTAACATTATGGTATACTAGAAATATATCATCCACGTATCGTTCAAAGAAAAGTACTCCTAATATTAGTTTTGCTAAATAGTTTACTTGTAGATCAGACATTACGTCTAAACATTATAAGTGACATGTAGTTGTAATTACTCATATCCAATCCAAATATTTGTTTATAGAATTTCCCATCAAAATTGAAATAATTACTCTGTATAAATAAAAAATAAAATTCTGAAAATCGTTTCGAAACCTATAAAAGTAATTCTAAATAATTCTATTGGTTTTTTTTATAATTTTTATCTATAGGAATATTTGTAAAAAGTGAAATTACATCCAATGATATTAACATATAATTTTCGGAAAGTTTCTATCCATTTATAAATTGAGCAATGACTAAAGAGTTAATGTAAATAGTGTTCATCTTTTGAAAACGCGTTGTTTAATAGATTTGTCAAAAATGTTTACATGTTATAAGCTGGTGAACCGACAAAAAAAACAACTGGTCTTATTGGTACATTTTCTTTGCGTATTTTTGGTAGAAAAATCTATTTTTGTATTTTAATGTTTTTGTAAGGTTGACAGATGTTTACTTCTAGCTTAGCCACTGCACTGGTGCCTTTTAATGGCTATGTTCTGTCCATGGAGATAAAATAAATAAATTTAGTGAACATATAATTATTAATGATATGATTTGTATCATTGTAATGCCTACAGTTTTATCAATTATATATACCATATGCGCTGAGATAAATGAGATAAGTAAATGTTGCTTTTAAAATATGAGGAAGTTTAATGTGGAATAAACAAAACGTTTTTGAATTTTCCCTTTTAATCCCCTTCAAATTTTGGTTAAGTTTACCAGGTTAAACATATTAGAATAACTTATTCTTCCTGTCCCAATCATATTAAACCTTAACAAAAAATTCACTGAAATTAAAAATTTCAGATTTCATAGTAACTCAGTTAAAATTTTTGTAAATAAATTACAGGCTATGCTGTATATAGTAATTCTTGTAAAGGTATATCTGTGAAATAAGAATACATAGTGAAGATTATATCTTTTCTCAATTTTTTTTTTTTTTTAGGGTTAGGATACCAACTGATGAATGTTGGCTTAGAAATAGCTAGACATTTAGATATTCCTATTGTCATGGGAGTTTTTAATTGTTTCAAGACACAAAAAATCGCTAAAAGGCTTGGAATGCAGGTAACTATTAATTATTTAAATTCCCGTATAGTCTAACAAGTGTAATATATTTTATATTTTTAAAAAAAAAATTTAATTAAATAATCAGCTCAAGTGGTTTAAATAATTGGTTTCATGTAACTATATCATGTATTTCTACATAGGTGGTTCGGTTCCATCTTCACACTGAGATAATTTCAGTAACTAGGAATTTTCATTACTAGTTTCATATTTAGTGCTCATAATGAGGAAAAGTACTGCTAACTTAATACAGCAACAAAAAAGTTTTTTTTGCAGTGAACTTTTTATCGCGTTTTTTTTTATATTTTTTTCCCTTTAACTTAACTAGAGATAGCATTGTACTATTACTGTCATTTTGAAAATGTAAAATCCCTAAAACAGCAGTTAAATCCAAATGATGCAGTTGCTATTTCACAGGCACAACAGGCATTTATGGATCCGACTGTTCAAGAAAATCTGGAGAATTACAAGGAAGTTTTTCACGAATTTCTCTAGCCATACGGGACTTTCAATACCAACCAACATCAGAATTTAGTACTGTTGATGCAATAAACGTTGTGTTCGATCTTCAACAATACATTTTTCAATGACAGGGAGAAATTGCTGTAAGGGTACAAACAAAATTCCAAACTGTTTAAAAAAAATCCCGGATTTGTTACGATGGCAGGTGTAATAAATGGCAAAGAAGTAGGCTTTATTACACCGGGCATGATTATGGTGACTTTGCGTTTACATATTTTATGTATGCTCCAGTTACTCTCGCAATATAAATGGATTTTCAAGGAAAGGCGCCGAAGTTTAACTACAAAACATTTAAAACAGATTAATTATATAAATACTTTTATTCTCATAACCGGTAGTGAAAAATACTTGCGTGTGTAGTTTACTGTTAAGTACATCTCCCTATACCTCCAATTCCCTTTGAGTGAGTGTTTATAATAAACTGACTTTATCAACATTGGATAATACGAAATTCTTAAAAAAAAATTTCAAGGTAAGGTATCGTTTCATATATGCATTCAAATCTGGCACATAACCACCTAAAGCCAACCCTGGTTTTACGTTATATCCGATTGGTGAATCCTACCTCTGATAATAATGTAATTTAGTACAGCCTCATTCGCTTCATTTGTTCGTGATTAACCGCGATTTGCGAGTTTTTCGTTGTCGAAGCTTCATAGATAGGAATAAACACTTCCATGAAATCAGTTTCTGCCTCGATTTCATCACAAAGTGGCTTGAGAACGGTGTGCGTTTCTTTCCCTTTCTACATCTATATGCTTTTCGACATCCGTTCTTGTATTTGCAAGAAACAAATTTTAATAGTTTCCGGATTAGAGGGCTGGGGTTTGATGACAAGAATTAGCCCCCTCTTTCTTATTTTCCATCTCCTTTCCTCTGCATTTCTTAATTCAACACCGCTGCTAGACCTTATGATACGTCCGGAAGGAACGATGTCGTGGTGCTGCTTCCTTTAAAACACCATATGATATAAAATATATATAAACAAAAGGGGGGAAAGGGCCCTAAAAACAAGCTACACGCAGGGCCACGAAAACTATAAAACTGCCACTGATTTGAGCCATGTAGTGGTGAAAAGAACCAAAGCTTACTACTTATAGAGTAAATAGTCTGAAAGAACTCCATAAAACTGATTTAAAACCCTTATTAGAAAACGGGGCGCACCTAGATAAGGACTTACATGCCTCTTTTTAAATCTACTATTATAAAACGTTCAAGTTTTAATAAATTGTCCAAACCTTTACTCGTAGAGTATCAGAGGAGTATTATAAATTCATGCTTGGTTTAGGATAAGTACCACATTAAAACTTAAAAGGCACACACAAATGCTTTGAGCGGACGTATTTAATGAAGTAAACATAACTGCAAATAAATATAGTGCTACGCTCACTTGATCCACGCACGATATTGTATATGGGCCTCATGCATAGTTATAAAATGAACATATGGCGACAGCTGAGAACGATTCAGCTTATAGATGGACTACTTACTATGAAGTACTGGGACTCATCCTAGTGGGCTTAAAGTTTCAGCGACGCTAAATTTACAGTAAAACGTGAGTTAGATATTTGTTAAAAATTCGTGCACTCCTTAAAAACATAAATTTTAAAAAATATATGGATAATTTTTTTTTCAGTGACAAAAAATAAATAAATCGGTAGCATACGCCCATATGGTTCAGTGTTAGAGAATTGTTTTTAGAAAACATTTTTATTAGATACAAATTACATTTTTTTGTTCAATCCGGAACATTCCCAATATGGCTGACCGTTATATATTTCACGAAAAATAATGGCGGCAGTTCGTATAAACCTATGAGTTTCGAACATTTCTACGTTAAATATGTTTTGTCTTAAAATGCTTATTAAATTACTAATTGCTCTTTAAGCGGCCTAGTCGGGAAAAAGCTTCGGATAGCTGTGTCACTCTCTAGAAAGTTTTTATACATGCGCCGCTGAATAATTTTTCTCTTGACTATGCCTTCACTGGACGTTTTATTCACCGACTTCATTGAGGTGCGATTCCCGGTAGAGGTAACACTTCCTTGCTCCATTTGTAGTGACAAAGATACTTATTTAGAAAATTCATTTTAACCAAATATTACGGAATAAAAGTTTGAAACTTGCTGAGCATAATTCTGAAGATTCATTCTAGAAGACATGTATGAATTTTACCTCGAATTTACCGATTGATATCATAAATCAGGAGCTAATCACGTTCAAATTTCACTTATATTTACAGTATAAATTTTCCCCACATAAAGTGAAAATTAATTAAAATAGATATACATGTACCCTCTAGTACACTTTTAACTACTGGTCCTCCAAATTAGGTGTAATTTGACCAAACCGTATGGAAGAAATAAATTTTGAAAAATTACCTTACAAACACTGGTTCGATTAGCCCTCTTAAGTACGTCGATTTGTTCTTATTGAAATATATTTTAAGCCTTATTGGCCTTTAATCACATCCGCCTTAAAATCTATAGGATTTATGGTGCTTTGATAACATAACCTAAAAATTCAATTTTTTCGTGACGCTACATACGTCTGCTCTACGAGCTTCCCTGGTTTTTTATCCAATTCGTTAGTTTTACTATAGTCGGGCCGGTGTATGATTGCAACTTTCTTCAAAGAGTCAAAGTCATAAGTAATTTAATCGTTTCAATTGTCAGCAGACCAGTTGTGCATAGGTATACACAATAAGCGACTTATTTACAACTATCTCGTTGATTGATTATACCGTAAAATCGGTGAACAGTGAATCTCAAACAGTATATGAATATATTTGTGCTTTTATTTTGATATGCATTCAACCATTTATTTCGTGTTTTCTATTATTCCTAAAATTAACATTACAAATTAGAATCATATATAACGACATTATTAAAATTAGATATTTTTAACAGAAATGACAGATAAAATTTGGTGTCCCTGATATAGAAAATCTATTTACGTAAACTGGATAAAATCTAAAAGTTCTAAAAAAATATTATATTCTTCCCAAAAAACAAATGAATTCTTTATTTTACGTTTTACTTAAGTTATACTCTGTTCACTTAACCCTTTGCAGGCAGCATTTAGAAAGTCATTTCTCAGTCTTCTTACTTTGCAACGTAAGCCAGGATGGAGAAGACAATGCGCGCCGATTCTTGGTGCAGACAGCAGGCAGATGTACACAAGTGCAAAGCTCCTTTAGCGGTTCATTTTCATGTTTATTTTATTTCATAAGCATCGCTCGTAGTTGGACGTTTTATTCACTTACGTCCAACCCAACACTGCAAAGTTAAAGTGAATAGAGTTTAGAGTAGCCGAAGTGGTAACACTTGTGTTTACCTTGAATTTGTTTATTCGAAAATATTCATATTAAAACAATCATGAATCAATCGAAAAGAAAACATTTAACTCGAGACTCGACTCGAGATGAACATCAGTTTATACTAGAGGTGGAGAATTACTTCATCCACGAAAATGGAAATGGTGGACCCTTGCTTCCAGTTCAAGCTTTACAACAGCGAACACCTGATCTGCGAGGAATTTCGAAAATTATATCATATTGTTTGTGTACCGCTGCCAATTGAACCGAATATTATTTATTGGCTTTGACTATTTAAGACGAAAGTTGCAATTTTAGCGGCCCGACTATAGTGATATTTTAAAAACATTATATTCTGGAAAAAGGGAATAAACTCTTTTATGCGTAAGATTGATTTATTACAGATTTTGGCCTGCTTCATTAAAGCTTTAAGAAGTAGTTGGCTTTATGAAGGTTTGAACTAAAACTTAGGATCTCAAAGCATTTTAGATTTATAACCGGGTATTAACAACTATCCCAAGATAATTTCATAAAGCAATTATAAAACCACAACACGTCCTAAATTCTCTATAACACTCAATACTCCTAACTTGGATTTGGATCAAGTTTTATTGATTACTTGGCAAATCACTTAATAAACAGTCATAAGCCAATAAGCACTAAAAAAATAATTTAGCTTTAATACAACTTCTTGAAAACTTTTTTTAAAGCTTTCTTTAATACAAAACTATCTTTAAGTGCACTTGGCATATAATAAATCTGGCATAATTCAGTAGTTTATGACCTGACCACTAGAAAGCACTGATTAAACCTAAATAAATCTAAAAGGTATTTAAATTGTTATTTGGGAGGTTAAGGAGGATACCCATTCTCCAGGCCGTTGAAAAAATTGTCCTGACAGATTTATAACGAGCACTAGAATATGATGTGATATTTTTCACCAAAACACAATATGGAGTAACTCGCGCTCATACGCCGAAACTATTTACTTTACAAAAAAATGCTGACAAACTATATCAAATTTACTACATAATTATTATTTATGTTTTCGACAATATCTCCTAACTAATTACTTTTATCGTAAAATGAACAGCAAATGAGATATTGTCGAAAAACTCGTTTTTGGCATCATATCTCCAATATGGCGCCGCGAGCAGCAAGATACGAGGTGGTAAAGTAAATATTCGAAAAAACACCTCAAAAACTATAAAAATGCCAAACATTAAAACTCCCGAAAAGCTTTCCAGGCAACCCACCTTTTGAGCATGTAATACCTCGAATATAATAAAAATGAAATAACTTTACTTGTTACACTCGAGGATAAACCCACAAGAGAACTAGAAAAATGGTTGAAAATGATTTTAAACTAATGAAGAATTGTAGAATGTAAATATGTATATATATACACATCCATGCTACGTCAAACCGTCCGTGTAATTTTTTACCTTAAACCGTCCATTTGATATATTTTCGAATATACGATAATTTATTTCCCAACGTTAAGCGGCTCTTATGTTGTTGCAACGTCACACCGTCCGATTTATGTTGAAACAACGTTATTCCATCCCAAATTATATACATGTGGATCTATACGTTCGTTAAACTATCCTGCGATGTTGCCGCAACTAATTTGTATGTTTCCTTAATATTGATCTAATATTGTGAATTTATGAACGTCTTCTTTTATTTGTATCGGGATTGAAAAAATATAGGTGATAACTGTGTGAGGGATCAAGATTATCGGAAAATAATCAGCAGAGAAGCTGCAATTGTGGAGTATGGGTTTTATTCAAAATGTTTGATTTTCCCAGGACATTAACTATTTATATTTTTTAAATGAGACCAACATGTTTTCTTCATGGGATGAGAAAGAGGGCTGTGTTTTTAGAAAATACCACACCTTGATATCGATTTTCTTTTGTTTTGAGAGATAACAGTTAATAAGTTTAAAAATGGTGATTTGCTTGTTTTGCAAACTGTATTATTTCTGACTTACATCAGGGATAATGTGTTATATATTAGTAACCAAATTTCTGTCAAAATAACCTAAAATTTTCATTTGTCTCCAATTTTTGCAGGCCCTCAGATGAACAAGTGAATTTAAATATATTAAGTTTAGTTTCTTTAAATAAACGAACATAAGAAAAGAAACCGTCATTTGCTGACGGCCTGCAAAAATTAAAGAAATTTATGATTATTTTAACAAAAATTTAATTATTGATTCCTTAAATATATAACACATTGTCCCGTATGTCATCAGTTTTAGAGATATTGCACTTTGCAAAATAAGGTCGACATTTTTTAAATTTAATATCTCAATAAAAATCGATATCGAGTGCATAGTATTGTTGAAAAGCACTAGTAGTCCTCTTTCTAATCTTACGAAGAAAATATTTAAAAAATAATATATAAATGAATCACTCCGTAAAAAACCATTCTCCTCATTAATAAGTCTTCTGCTCTCCAGAATCTCTCCTTATACGAATTTTGTGAAATCTCAATAAATATGGTTTAAAAGTGGATGCTCATCCAATTAGGAAAAACTTTACGTTAAAAAATTTTTTTTTAAAAAAACATCTAAATTATTTGTTTACATACATAGTTCAACGGGAGATAGAGGACATCGAGCTGATTTTAAAACACCTGCATATGTAACCCCTTGAGCCCTTTATTACTGATATACAGGGGATTTTCTAATTTTTGAAACATTTTTTGAGCCGCCATATTTTTTTTTAATTATTTTATCCAATTAGTTAAAATCTGTCATGTGGTATTCAGTTCTACACATAGCCAAATCGTGTTTTTTAAAAAAATATAGGACTGGACTGGGGAAAACTTTTTTTTAAGTTCAAGAAAATCGCCTCGTGCAAACAATTTTTTTATGGATACGAAAACTACATGAGTCAATAATAAACAATATGTAAAACATTTCTGGGCACTACTGCATTGTTCTTATAAAGACTAACAAAATATTGTACTAAAATGTTGAACAAAATCGAAGAATAAATTTGTGTTTTTACTTACTAAATCTATTATTTAGACTAACAAAAAGTATAGATTTAAATCAATACAATGATTAATAAAGTACATTATATAACTATGTAATTTTTTAGAATACGAGCCCGTACTTTTAGTAAAGTATATTTTTCAAATTTCTTTAATGAATGTACATTTTAAATTTTCATATTTTGTAATTTAAAGACAATACTAAATAATCAGAATTTAAAATTAATTACCTGAAATTAATTGTTTGACATTGTACATTATCTTGCTAAAACGAATTGAAAAATTTCGCTGGTTTTTTATTTTAAACAACTTTCAAAACTCAGATTTATTTAATACGGATAACATTTTAAAACATTGAATTAATTCTACTAAATACAAACAGAACAACAATAATTATAATTGATGACAAAGAGAACACAACTACACAACAAGATATTTTAACACTAAATTACAAGTGCCTAAAAATAAAAAAGAAAGCAGGAATTTTTTAGTAGCATAATAAGGAAATAATGTTTGAAATATTAAAATAAAATGCAATGCCGATTATTTAGTAATGCTTTTAAATGGCAAATAACGAAAAATTAAAATATAAAAAGCTGTTTATTAGTGTTGATTAGTTGAAGCTGAACTTCAATAATTAAAACAGGTTTGACACTGGAAACAGGATTTTCCAAAAATAACAACGGAAAAAAAAAACATTTGAAAAATATCAGGTCAAAAATATCATTTGCTAAAACATTTAAATAATGGAAACAGTTAAATAGTATCAAATCATTTATACAGAGAAAAAGTTTCTAAATAGTCAGACCATCCAAAGGCTATTTTTTTTTAATTTTTAAGGGGTAAAAATGTTTGAGATAAACCATTTAAAGGGGTAGTTTGATCTACCCCCTTAAAATGGCGTGAGGTAAGTGGTAAGTAGATATAAAATGTATATTTTCAGAAATAAAATTTCAAGATTCTATGTCATTAAGCAGTCAGAAGTTATTAAATTATAATAGCATTTCACCACTCCCTTTAAATAGGCTCAATTTATTTAATTAATTAAATCGCTATTTAAATAAATCTACTTTTAGCATTTAGTTAAGATAAAATATTTAAATGATACGAGTTATTTCAAAATTATTTAAATTAAATTAATTTAGTTGGAAAAAAGCAGTTTAAATAACGAGAAATAGTTATTATTTTAATAATAACTCGTCTCTGACTCTACATGGTTAATATCTTTACGAAAAGTTTCTAGTCAGTGTACTTTCGCTCGAAAACCACAAGCTGAATATGAGGGTGAATTTTCTTTATACTACTCGGTAGATCCTTAATAGTTCAGTAGAAAGTGTTTCCACCAACCTTTATAACAAAATTTTAAGAGTAAACTATATCAGAAAAGAATGTATAAATATTTTTGAAAATAAGGTTTACATATAATTTCTATCGCTCATTTTAGTAGCCCTCCAATTTTTGCATTGGACGATTTTTTTCCACCAAGTCAAATGGTAATAAAATACCAGACATCTATTAGTCAATTTTCCATTCCAAGACTGTCAATAACATAAGGAATCAGAGAAAGATGGATGTTAATGGGCATTTAGAAAAAATTTTAATTTATTATTTAAAAATAAATTAATGAAATAATACTTATGGTCCAACAGTGATAAAATTCTTTTACCACGACTTAAACAAAGTTTCTCCATAACACTTCAAAACTTCTTTAACAAGTATTAGAACGTTAGACGATTCTCCACATGTTTTCTTATCCAAGTTGCCAAATCTCCGGATGGTTTAGTGTCGACAAAAGCTATGTTGGAACATACAGTGTACATACAATTTGCGATGCTAGCGCTCCAAGTGGATATACTTGACACTACCGTTATATACAAATCATATGAACCTTACTTTAAACTATCCACCTAAAATTCAGTAAATGAAATATAGAACGCTTAACAATGTCAATACGCGTGAAAACGTTAAACCGTCCGATTATCGGAAGGTTTAAGATCTTCGGATAGTTTACCGTCGGTAAATTAATATACGTTGGACGGTTTAACGTAGCATAGACAAACGTATATATATATATATATATATATATATATATATATATATATATATATATATATATATATATATATATATATATATATATATATATATATACGGTTTAACGTAGCATAGACAAACGTATATATATATATATATATATATATATATATATATATATATATATATATATATATATATTTTCTTTCCTTGACCGTTATTATCAATTAATATTGATAGTTTTTTTGTGGGGATTTCGGTCAGGTATAACTAATTAAATTTTTTTTTTTCTAACGTTTCCGGTTTATTACACCATCATCAGAGAAACTATTATTTATTAGAATTTGTTTTAAAATTTTCTATTACATGCTGTTTGGTTGTCTTTCTTAACGCGTTAAAACAGACAACCAAACAGCATGTAATAGAAAATTTTAAAACAAATTCCTAATAAATAATAGTTTCTCTGATGATGGTGTAATAAACCGGAAACGTTAGAAAAAAAAAATTTAATTAGTTATACCTGACCGAAATCCCCACAAAAAAAAACTGTAGAAAAAGTAATAATCCAGTCAAATAGAAATATTAAAGGGAAACGTCTGATAGGGTTTTGAAACTTCGCAAAGATGTTCATTCAGGCGTACTACTAATCATACCAAAAGTACTGAGCGCAATCTGTTGCGTTCGAGCCGCCATTTTTGAAAATCGTTCTCCGAATCAGTTTTTTGTTTATATCTCGCTAACCATTAGCGATATCGTGCTATATTGCGTGCAAAAAAAAGCTACGTCTCCTCTTTGGGATGACATATGGATTACGTCAAAGTTAAAAGAATGTCACCTACTATTACGTAGTACGAAAAACTGAACACCTTACCAATCTTCGGCTGGCTCGTTATATCTCAGATTGTGTTACCAGTATCATACAGGCGAAACTGGTGCCTTCAGCTTCTCAGTACTCTAAGTATGGTATACCTTACCACACTTTGTATTTAATGAAACCTATTATGGGAAATTAAACAACGTAGGTTTAATAAAATGTTAATTAGCAAGGTTAAAAAAAATATTTACAAATAGGTATATGAAATTTATAAATTATTCTCAAACAAAAGTATATAATATCGTAGTAGATAGATTTATACCAAATGCAATTGCATGTAGTTTAAATAAAACCACATAAAATATTTATATCTAGATAACACTACGATTACATTTATCGTAATCAAAATTCATCGATCTATCGCAGATCTTATTTGATTGGACTATATTTACATTAGGAACCAGTATTAAATTTAAATTTGAATAAGTAAAGTTAAAAGAAAAGTGAACAAAATAAATGATTAGTTATTCACATCTAAGTCTACGATGAAATTAATTGGCTCCTGACTTCCAACGCTTGTCGAAAAACACAAATAAACCCTCTATTCCAGCACCACTTTGTACATTAGCAAGACCTGATAAAATTCCATTTTCCGTTACCAATAGCCAAAATTATATAAAAACCATATTTGGGTCTTTCTCCACTAATGGGAAACTGTCGGTCCCAATCGTTTTTTACGCACATAACATTATATTGATACGGTATAACTATTGTAACGAAGTGATTTTATTTTATTAAGTTAAGTTAGGTGGCTAGGTTTTGAAAAATATTTTACCCATTATGGTGCTACGCTTTTAATTAATAACAGTTAAATTGTTAATTATAGATAGGTAGTATTGATATGTTTTTATGAACATTCCACGTAGGCCAAGTGGCCGGCAGTAAGCGAAACGCGACGCACGCATTGTGTCCTCGGCACCCTTATGCCCGCGCTAACATGAGGGAGGCCGAGACTGAAAATTATTAAATTAGTTTCCGTCCAGCTACTCAACGAGGAACCACGCCGGCCAGCACAGTAAGTAAACTCGTGAGTATAAGGATATATTGGTATTTAAATTTCATGCGGAATTATTCTAAGTCGATGAACGGGTGACGTAGTTGTAATAACCCGCGCATGACTACCGTATCTCATCCTACTTCTGCGTTTTAGCAGTGTTTAGTAGCATGAGGATTTTATCATTAAGTTAGTTCCCGTCTGAGCTCCAACCGAAGCACCACGCCGACTTGGATAGTAAGTAAACTTGTGAGTATAGAGGTAAATAGGTATCCAAAGGTAATTGCGAATTTTTCTAAGTCGATAAACGGTGACGTAGTTGCAATATTTCGCGCATGACTACCGCGCTCCTCCTACTTCTGCTTTTTGGGCAGAGTTTAGTAGCTTGAGGAGTTTGCAGAGTATCCGAGAACAGTCCGTTGCTGCCGCCCGTACCGTCCAGACGTGCCGACCCCGACCGCTCCAGAGAGGAAGCCAGCACAGGATCCGGAAGTAGGTAGCAAGGTTTGATAAAGGTTTGGTAAATAATCGGTATTACTTGGCTGGTGAGTACTTTCCGGGCTTCATTTTTTTTAGAGTTAGTGAACCGCGAGCGCTAAACGTATCCGCCTCATATCCTTCCTTAGAACGGGAGAGCGGCCGAAGGTTGGAATTAGAACCGCGTTCCACCGCGTTACACCGCGTGTTCTCCAGGCCACCTGAGCACGTAAAAATTCTGCAGGGTGACTTGGAGATACTAGCATTTGATACCGCGTGTCCTCTAGGCCACCTGCGTCCGTTTTTTTTGGCAGGGTGATTTAGAGGGACTTCCGTAACCGCGTGCCTGCCAGGCCACCTGAGCACGTAAAAATTCTGCAGGGTGACTTGGAGGTATCGTCCGTAATCGCGGGTCCGCCGGGCTACCTGAGCACGTAAAAATTCTGCAGGGTAGCTTGGTAGCTTTGACCATACCGTCGTCGTCTTAGATTTGCAACCGTTCGGCTTGCCACTCCTTCCCCCCAACTTGAACCGCGTTATACCGCGTGCCCTCCAGGCCACCTGAGCACGTAAAAATTCTGCAGGGTGACTTGGAGGTACTGTCAGTTGCCATCGCGTGTTCTCTAGGCCATCTGAGCACGTAAAAATTCTGCAGGGTGACTTAGAGGTACTTCCGTAACCGCGTGCCTGCCAGGCCACCTGAGCACGTAAAAATTCTGCAGGGTGACTTGGAGGTATCGTCCGTAACCGCGGTTCCCCCGTGCTACCTGAGCACGTAAAAATTCTGCAGGGTAGTTTTGGAGTTTGACCATCCCGTCGTCATCATTAATTCGCCACTGTTAGGCTTGTTACTCCTTTCCCCCCCCCTTACCGTAACCGCATTCAACCGCGTGCCCTCCAGGCCGCCTGAGTCCGTTTTCTTTGAGGGCGCTTTGGAGGTACTAGTTGGCATATCATAAGACCGGAACCATCCATCAGCCAAGCGATAATAAGTAACCGCGTTAGATAGGCATAGTTTGCTTGTATTGGCGCTTGCTTCCCCTCCTGGTATCCGTCCGCCGTCTGCTTAATTCATCGCTGCTTACCGTTTCACCGCTTCATTTCACCGGCTTACCGTATCGCACCGCTTGACCGCCCGCTTACTGCCCCGCTTGTCCGTAGTGTAGTTAAGACCGTAGTAGTATAAGACCGCTTGTAGTTAAGACCGTTGTAGTATAAGTTGTAGTTACTAAGGTCTGTATAAAGTGTAAATAAGAATTAGTGTGTAGAATAAATGTACATATATTGAATGAGAGTCTGTTCCTTAACTGTAGTATGTAAGTTCCCTTTTTCCCGACCCCTGGCTTAGCCGTATCTTCACTGCAGTTGCCCGGCCTCTATCGTCCCGCCGATAGAGTAAAGTGGTGTTTCTACACTCTAAACAGAAACTGGCGCCCGAGATCTCCGTACAGTGTGCACCGCCGTAGTGTTGGGCGTCAAAGTGACACTTCTGCTCTTGGGTAGAGCACCGGAAGTACGTCACACTATTTTAAATTGTAATATATTTTTTTCTGATTATAACTTACTATTGAAATGATAGATTCATCAATATTTCTTTGTTTTTTTTTTCATTTCAATCACTGAAAAGACAGTCCCCTGGTTTGTCCCTATTTAACACATTACAACTTGGAACAAACATCTAAGAATGCTATTTGAGTTTGATAAGTACTTAGCGGTTAGCGGTTTGTAGTTGATCTATGAAGGTTTATGCAAAATTATAAGGCGGAAAAAACTTCTATTTGAAATATTTATTTTGATAAAATAGCAGTAAAAAGTTGTCTTTTAACTTTGTAAACAGTCCCCCTGGTGAAGTTTAAATAAATCACAAAAATCATTCTACAGCTCAAGGTAAACAAATCTCGGAATGAATGGAGCGCGATCGGCGTGAAATTTGTTTGTAAACAAAAAAAGTGATGAAGTGCCTAATTTTAACAGAAGTATTTAACTCTTCATTGTTGAAGAACGTGTTTCGCCCAAACGGAACAACAGTCCCCTGGTGAGTTTTTTTTACTTAATTATTTATTGATACTCCATTGTCATAATTGATTCTTTTAAGATGAAATATAGATAACTACTGAATGATTGAACATTTCAATAGTGTTATAATCAGAAAAAATGTATTACAATTTAAAATAGTTATAACGTATCAATATGCAATATAATGTTATGTGCGTAAAATACGCTTGGGACCGCCAGTTTCCCATTAGTGGAGAAAGACCCATTTACAAAATGAAAGAATTTCCTAGGTGTCATAACCTAGACGAACTTTTTAACCCCATAAAAAAAGGAAATGCTTTTTTTATACCAAGTATAACCCATTAAGTTTATCCAGTGGAAAACCAGTGAAGCCCAGTGAAAGCCCCGTGATAGACTAATAAAAGCCCAGTGATAGTTGCCCTTCCTATAGGGCATCTAAGTCCATACATATGTTTAATTGTAGAAATAAACCAGCATTTAGCTGACAAGATACTAAGTAGCACCCTTTAAATTGGTGAAAGAAATAATCCCAAAACAACGATGATTAACATCTACTGAGATAAATTAGGATTTTAAATTTTAATCTTTCAATCCTACAACTAACAAAATGCACCGCTGTACGTTAAGACGACGAACTAAGAAGAGAGGGAAATCAACAGGTTGGATATCCCACGTGATAGAATGACAAAATATCCAGAAAGTCATTAGCCAGAAAATTCCAAGTTCTGTCACATCTCGAATGAATATGAATTTATTTAAACACGTGTCAATATTTATCAAGACGAATTTAACATGTAAAACATTAATTAGAAAAGTTAGAAAGATAAGAAAATTATATAAAGTAATATTTATGCAAGGCGATTCATAAAATACCACGGCCTGTAAGATTCGGTTATTTGCAGAATCCATAAAGTTTGTCGACCCTAGTGCTAATAGCTGAAGTGAGTTCCATTAATGTAATTAATGTACTAACATACTTAGCGGAGATAAATGGTCTAAGAAGTAACAGTTTGGAATTATTTTGAAAACCCAATTATTGTCCAAACTTTTGTTATTCCATAGTTACTCGTTGCACACATAAGGTAACGATCTCTATAATTGAACAAGTCTATCCAGAACAGACCAGCTCACGTGACAACAGTTCGACTCGGTGTGCAATCCCGACAACAATTGAACACTGCCAATAATATTCGAATAAATGACATTAAACTGATGGCATAATTTATAAGCAAATTTACCCCGAGTTAGAAATTAAATATTTCTATAGATCACAGAGATATAATGTTGAACAGAAATTATGACGTCTATGATATAATCTTGAGAAGTGAAAATTTAATGCAAATGTATAAAATATTACAGATAGTAATTTTTTTGAAGTGAAATTTGAAAATGTGATGTTTAAAATGTAATATTTAAAAGTTGATGAAAAAAAATTACTCGTTGATTTTTATACTTAAAATACATAACTATTTCTCATGACGATAAATTCAACCGTAACAATCGGAATTGTTTCATATAAAAAATGAGCCTTATAAAATTCTCTATAAAAAACATTTTTCCGTACCTATTATCATCACTAAAACAGTACAAGCAACGCAGAAAATACACACAGAATAAACATGGATACAAATTGAGATATGCCCAGCTTTCCGTCTGAGCTGCAATCTGGTTCAGGTACTTCTCTCGCACATTATTGGGCACGGAGTGGTCGGTCGGCAAATGTTTCTACTGCCCTTTTCCTTAAAAGTGCATTTGTTGCTAAAAAAATGTATGAAAACTAGAAATAAATCAAAAATTATAAAAGATATGAAAAAGGTTGTATTGTTTCCTTAAATTATGCAAGTTTGGTTACTCTTACCTTTAAAATTCATGATTCCCGCTTAGCGTACCATCTGACAACGTATTCTCATCAACCGGTTCATTACCTGGTTAGTCGTTATTCTTCATCGAGATCTCTATCCAGTGAACTCTCCTTTTCCATTTCAATAATCGCATTTGATTTCACGCACGAGGTTCCATAGCAATTTCCGCATACTGCCGCGCATTTCATTTCTACTTTTTTGCATCCAGAAGATGACGTACAACCGTTTTTGCAATTACAGGAGATCAATGTTAGCAAAGGTTTTGAAGCAGCGGTCTGGAGTGTTGATACAAGGATAACGAAGTCGTTGACTTTTTTTCAACCACAATGTTCGGGATTCATTTCATATCCACGATACTTTTTAATTTGATGATATACACGAAAAGAGTGATGTTGCGCTGTAGCAAAGAAGGTAAATTTGACTTATTTTTTTCCAACCGATATCGCTAAGAGATTCTATCGATGTGAATTTACACATGTTTCGGTTGCAGGTGCACCATATTACAGATAGAAAAAAGCGTTCTCCAGCTCGATTTACTTTGTCGTGAGTTGCCTAATACAGTTCGAGACAAATACTTGAGTCAATACCCAAAATTGAGCAGAGCAGCACTTTTTCAAGATAGCAACTCGAGTGCAACAGATTGAGGTCAGCACTTTTAGTAGGTATGTTTTAATATTAACGCTTTTGCTAAGAATGAAAACTTTATCAGTTATTTCCGCCAAACGTCAAAATTTGTCAATACGAGTAAAAATGCATCTCGCTCATGATGTTCGATTCGATGAATATCAGATCTAACGGTACGAACATTTTGACGTTTTCGTGTTTAGCAATTAAAACGATTTTTTTCTCGTAACTAAACGTTGTAGGTAATCTTTGGCAATATTTCAATTTTTTTAAACGAATTTCTTTCGTAAATTTTAGCATTAAACTAAACCTGGTAAATTTTTGAGGAGCAAGAAATTAAAATAAACAACTTAATTTTCAGGTATCGAAAGATTGCAAGACCTCCCTATTAGTAGGAGAGCCAGTGACATTTTTTCGGTGATGATTTAGTTAAGGCCTATTCTTTGAGAGAATGTTGAGAGGGCATAACTAAGTGTCATCCGCGAGGATTAACCCGGATTCCAGTCATAAGGGGGTGGCAGAACGCCCCCAACGTGTAAAAAAAACTGCATCTTTTTATTATTTAGTTAAGGCTGAAATTTTCTCCAGTAGTCCTCTGATAGCCCACAATCATGGATAAAATATTTGCAGAACGATTGGCCAGTCATAAGGGGTGGCAGATCACCCCCAACATGTCGTGTGAGCGATGAACTTTTTATTATTTAGTTAAGCTTCATCTTCTAGTATGTTGTTGTGACAACTATTTCAAGTGTAAATGCCAATTTGCAGAACAAAATGGCGGCATTAACACCCTGGCAGAACGATTTGAATATGTAAAAATTTTTTACTTTCAACCGCATATATCTTTGGAACTATGTAACATACGAGAAAGTTATATTATTATTTTTTATGTGAAATTTAATTCTCTACAAAAAAAGATCTTTTGACATTTTCATGTATCTCCTTTAGTTTCTGAGATATACTGAAAATAAAAAAATTTGCAAACATTTTTTACGTTCAGACGCAAATATCTTTGGAACTATGCTAGATGAGAGAATACGATTTGAAACACTTCTTGTAGGAAATTTAATTCTCTATAAAAATAGTCTCTTGACATTTTCGTGTATCTCCTTTAGTTTCTGAGATATACTGAAAATAAAGAATTTTCTTTCCGTTGCCGGACAAACCGTTGGAGACGTACTAATTAATATTTCCCTAAAACCATGTTTTTTTATTCCTACAAGTTCAGAAACGTCGAAAAATGTCATTTTTAGCAATAGTGAAATTGAGCCCTATACCATTATACATTTTTCAACGCAGTCATGCGATGAAAAGTTAAGGACAAGTCACCTTAGCCAAATTCTTTCCGATTATTTTTGATTCATCCGATTTTTTATATATTTCTGTACCCATTGATAGAAAGTTCAATGATTTTTTTTCAGATGCTTCTATTGTTGCGTTCTCGAACTCGAAAAAATTTTTTTCGTTGCAATTGTGTTATCTGATTTTCATAATGATACTGATTTCAGAAAAATATAATCAGTGCCTATTGAGAACCCCAAAATATGAAGAATATTATTGTAATTGTATTACTATAATAATTAAAAAAACCCGATTGCCATGAAAAAAATTATGAAAATTTTTTGAAAAAAATCGAAATTATTGAAGTTCCACGATCTCGATAGATAAGAAACATTGTAAATGTATGTTGAATCATTAATATCTTTTTTTTGATCATATCAAAAATGTTCCAAAAAGGAAATACACGAAATAAATAAAAAATATCTCAAAAAACATCGTAATTTCAACGCATAATTATTTTTATTATTTCAAATAAATGTTGTACAACTAAGCAAATTTTTTGAAAATTCCTTATTTTCAGTATTGTCAGTCTCGGACTCACCTGCACAATTTCAACTACCATTCGATTCTCGTTACCATTGCTAAATACATAGGACAAAATATCTCAAGTTAAGTGCGCACAGTCCTGTGCTTTAACAATGACCAATTTCAATTGACTTCGTATAAACTTTACGCGTACTGCGTAGTGCGTCTCGAACAGTCTCGAACACAGGTAAAAATTTTAGGGATACATAATCCCCAACAGACAGTCCCTTTGACTATTGTATGCCGTTGATGACGTAGATACAGTCACTGAACACAGTTCCCCCTGTCCACTTACAACTCAGATATATCTTATATATAGTATTATACTATAGTATAGATATAGAGTATTGAGATGGTGTGCGTCATACGGATGTTTCATATTTGAAAAGTTTGGCTGGAGTAACGAAATCAAGGCGTGCATACAGGGTATTCAAATAGTTCTGCCAGGGTGTTAAAACCGCCATTTTGTTCTGTCAATTGGCATTTACACTTGAAACTTGAAATAACTGCGATAATAACTATCTTGAGCACCAGAATGTCCTTCCTCACGAATATTCTATTGATGAGGAAAATTCCTTATTTTCAGTATATCTCAGAAACTAAAGGAGATACACGAAAATGTCAAGAGACTATTTTTGTAGAAAATTAAATTTGCTACAAAAAGTGTTTCAAGTCGTATTCTCGCATCTAGCATAGTACCAAAGATATTTGCGTCTGAACGTAAAAAATTTTTGCAAATTTTTTTTTATTTTCAGTATATCTCAGAAACTAAAGAAGATACACGAAAATGTCAAAAGACCTTTTTTGTAGAGAATTAAATTTTCCATAAAAAACAACAATACAACTTTCTCGTATGTTGCATAGTTCCAAAGATATATATGCAGCTAAAAGTAAAAAAATTTTACAAATTCAAATCGTTCTGCCAGGGTGTTAATGCCGCCATTTTGTTCTGCAAATTGGCATTTACACTTGAAATAGTTGTCACAACAACATACTAAAAGATGAAGCTTAACTAAATAATAAAAAGTTCATCGCTCACACGACATGTTGGGGTGATCTGCTACCCCCTTATGACTGGTCAATCGTTCTGCAAATATTATATCGATGATTGTGGGCTATCAGAGGACTACTGGAGAAAATTTCAGCCTTAACTAAATAATAAAAAGATGCAGTTTTTTTACACGTTGGGGGCGTTCTGCCACCCCCCTTATGACTGGAATCCGGGTTAATCCTCGCGGATGACACTTAGTTATGCGCCTCTCAACATCCTCTCAAAAAATAGGCCTTAACTAAATCATCACCGAAAAATGTCACTGGCTCTTAGACTATATGGGCTAGGGAAAAGATTTTTTTGTAGACAGTTTTATATAACCCTTAACGTAAAAATAATACCTCATTCCTTTTCAGTAAAAGAGCATAATGAGACCGAAATAAAAATTATTCTCTCAACATTATTATGGAAATTAAAATTACTGCGATAATATGCATCTTTGTAATAGAGAATTTCACTTACAATTGTCTGTTTCTGTTTTACGATTGAAATTTATTTAATATCCTGGGCCTATAATTGGTCAGTAATTCAAAACTTATTATAGAACATTGCAGCTTCTGGACGAATTAAATTACGTCAAGTGGGTGGATAAAGCCGGAGGCTAGTGTTTTGCAACCCAGGGGGCAGGAAACTACACCTGTGCTGTAATGGCTGGGGTAGTTCCACCACCTCCAGAACCTGTACCAGTTCCAAAGAAAGTAGAAGAACAGGAAGTTAAATCGAAACAAACTAGAGGTGAAAAAAGAAAAGCGAATGCCAAGAAAAAATAAATGTTAGATATGTAAGGAAATATGGTTAAAAAATGTTTTAATGTTTTTTTAAATATTTCATTAAAATGATTTTGACTGAAAATATATTTTATTGCAATTTTTTTATAATCAGAACTTTTCACTGAATTTATTTATTTAAATTGTTATTAAAATATCACGTTACCTACTTCGATAGTAGACATATTATCTTTGATACATTATAACTTCAGCTGCATATAATTTATTAAAAAATAATGTAGCTAATATTTTTAAATGTATATTATTGCCACGCATGTTTCGTTGTTGCCACACAGGTAAATAAATTCATTAAGATAAAATTACACATATTCATTTAAAGGTTATTGTGTGTAAAATTATGTTATAGTATTTTATGCATTTGGTCTGATAATTCAAAGAGCTATTCTCTGCAACGGATTGATTGCAATCGAATGAAATTTGCCAGTAACATTCCTCACTTGGGACTTGTCAGAATGGCCTACTTGGTTTTGAAAAATCAGGGCCGGACTCGGTAAAAAGTTGCCCTCCTCGTTTTTGACAAAAAAGTTCATTTTCCTAACGCATTTCTGGAAAATTATTAGCGGAATCGGGAGTTTAGAAAAAGCTCTATCTGAATAGCGAATCAATTTTGACAGTACACTTAAACCGTTTTGGCAAAAAAATCACAAAATAATTTAACGCATCACAACTAACACTTTGATCGGGCATTAATTATGGAATAATTTGATAAAGTCTATTCAAATGCTTCAGATTCATATCCCTTCTGAGACATAGCAAAAACATAGCAAAAAACCTTCCTACCTAGTCGATAGGAAGAAGCAAAAATAATATTATAAGAAAGATACATACGCAGTTTTATTTTGAAATTGAAAAAATAGTAACCTATGTATTTATCCAGTTCCTTGACATTATTATTTTGTCTATTTGGTGTATTGTTTTCCGCGATTTGCTTCGTATTTCAAAGATGCCTAATCAGTTTATTAATACTGAATTCGCTAATATCATCTGTGTATGGGTTTTGCGATGACAATGCAAGGGCTACCGTTAGAGAATATCAACGAAGATTTCCTGGTCGACGAGTATCGTCGCGCCACACCTCTCACCGGAGTTTTCCAGTTCTCTGTGATCATGGAAGATTTCCTGAAACTCACGGAAATGTAAAACGAGCAGTTAGACCGACCGAAGAAAACATTGTGGAAATTGCAGAGCAAAATCCTTCGACAAGCACTAAAGAATAACATACGCTAGGTGTTCCGCAAATCCGTGTATGGAGGGCATTAAAAGCGGAACAGTTGCACTCTTACCACATCCAAAAGGCCCAGCGTCTCGAACCAGGTGATGAAGTCGCACGTCTTACATTCTGCCGTTGGATAATGCATCATCCAAGAACTTTGCCCAGAATTATTTTCACGGACGAGGCCCAATTCGCTAGCGACGGAGTGTGGAATTCTAGGAATTCACACCTTTAAGGTCACAACAATCCTCACGCCGTTGTCCAGAAAAACTCCCAGTACAAGTTCTCTCTTAATGTATGGTGTGGAGTGGTGAACGATACATTGATAGGACCACATTTTTTTGAAGGCCGATTGATTGGAGAAATCTACTTGGATTTTCTTCAGACCATTTCGTCCAATTTATTATTGGCGCAAAATGTCGAAAGGAGAGGTCTTCATTTCCAGCATGATGAAGCACGCCTCATTTCTCACTCCATGTCCGGAAGCATCTCAACAATGAGTTTTCTAACAGCTGGATCGGTCGCGGTGGTCGTCGAAGCTTGGCCAGCTAGGTCTCCTGACCCTTTTCGATTACTAGGTTTGGGGCCACATGAAACAATCTGTGTACAGGACGGAAGTCAACACTAAAGAGAAACTACGGCAGCGGGTAGTAGCACGCTCTGATGACATGAATAACCATAGACAAACCATTGGGATGGCCACGACATTTATTGGAGCGGTTGGGGGAAAGGACATTCGAGAACCTGATCTAGTTTGAATTGAAGCATTCCTTATCTAATATTATGATGTTGTTATGATGTTATTCTTATTATGATATTAAGTTTATGAAGAATTACCTATTGTATATTAAAAGGGTTATCACGTTTATGTGAGCATGCTTTTTCTATGTTGATTATATTCATAATCCATTCAGATTTTGTCATTTTGTATACCTTTAAAATTCCACAAATAAGACCCTGTCTTTTTCTTGCTAGGTATGTCTTTGGCTATGTTTTTTGCTATGTCTCAAAAGGGATATAGATCTGAAGCATTTGAATAGACTTTATCAAACTGTTCTATAATTAATGCCCCGTCAAAGTGTTAGTTGTGATGCGCTAAATTGTTTTATTATTTTTTGCAGAAACTGTTTTTAGGTGTGCCGTCAAAATTGATTCGGTATTCTGATAGCATTTTCCAGAAATGCGATAGAAAAATGCACTTTTTTGTCATAAACGAGGAGGGTAGATTTTTCCGAGTCCGGTCCTGGATTTTCAAAACCAAGTAGGCCATTCTGACAAGTCTCAGAAATGTTACTGGTAAATTTCATTCGATTACATCTAATCCGTTGCAGAGAATATGTCTTTGTCAGACTAAATGCATAAAACACTCTGTATTTTCTTAACCAGTGGTCAAAGAATGTTTTCCTTGTAGATCTGAACTTGGCTTGAAGTGCTCTATTTCGCCATTAGGCTATGGCACTGCTCGCGAATCACCGTATAACATGCGAGCATGGAAGATAACTGAGAGAGCGATAGGGAGCTCAGTTATCCATGTGAGCATGTTAAACATATAACGGTCGAATATTGTACAACGTTTTTTGTTATCCTGAAGCTTTTTTCATCCAAAAGAGAGAGAATAAATTAATAAATTTTGATCATTCTTATGACGATAGGTGAAAATCTAGTTACATTTTTGGAAAGCAACTGTACTTTCATAGTAACAGGTTACAAATCTTATAAATAGAGCTGTCCGAGGTCACCTGGCCGACAGAGCCGTCATATGACTCATATGTTTACATCATATCATAATACTTGAATAAGTACAGTAAATCGAAATAAATTTTAACAATAATGTTACATTTTATAAAAATTTGTATAAAACTCACCCTTTTAAGCAGATTTATGAAGTAGTTTGGTTGTCGTCATCACAAAGTGGGGAAGATCTATAGTATAATAGCATCAGGTATGTTTCTACAGCTGTCTCCGTCAGCGATGTTCGCTTTGGTGAAAAAATATGTTTTGCATTTTGAAAATGACCATTCGACATCTGTGAACTCACTTAACGAAGTTGTAGATGCACCATCACAAATTTGTCTTAATTTGCTAAAATCAGGATCTTTCGGTAATACACTCTCGAATTTTTCACTAACGTGATTATTTCTTGCGTCATTTATAGCCTGTAGCTGTGTATTTACGTCGTCCACTATTTGCAGCGATTCCACTAACGACAACGAACTATTTTGCAATTTTTCCATTGCGTCGTGTAGTCCTCTATAATTGTTAATAATAGTTTTTAAATCTGTTTCAAGGGAAACGTCTTGAAAGCTTGTCTGGTTTTCCCTAATAGCTGCAGCCTCGTTAGGGTTGAACTGTAGTATCACAGCTTTTATTTGTTGAAAATATTCAGCATAATAAAAAGCCGCTTTCAACCACGTTCTCCAACGTGTAAGAATCGGCTCTGGTGGTTCAGGGATACCAGGACACTGTCTGTGAAATGCTCGAAGCCTTTTAGGAGATTTGAGAAAAACTTTTTTGTATTTGCTATTAATACATCTACCTCTGGAAAACATTTTCGAATCGTTTCTGCCACAAGATGTAAGGCATGCACTTTACACGTAACATGTAAAAACCTACAATTGTCTCTTTGAAAAGAACGGCCTACCATGCGCATTGTCGCAGCACCATCAGTCACAAACATCAATACTTGACTTGTTGAAAGTTCAAATTTTCCGAATGTCTCCAACACCCCGTAATTATTTCGCCAGTACACGCAGTTAGTCTTTTACTAGCTAGTAAAAGTGGAAATGTTAGTTTAAGAGGGCCCAGTACACGTACTATAATATTTAAAATAGAATTTTTTTTACAATCTGTCGTCTCGTCAATACATAACCAGAGCCGTGTATTTTTTTAATCCACATTTAATCCTATTTACAATGTCTTCACGAACAGCTGGAATATATCTACGTAACGATGTACGACTTGGTAAGTTCACCTGGGGATTGTATTTATTCCAAAACTTCCGAAATGGTTGTTTATCCAGTATGTGTAGCGGAATATTACAGGCTATTAACATTAACAATAAATCAAACATAAACTGAGTTGTCAAAGGCATGCCATTTTTTTATTTTGATGTTGCACGGTGTTGATGACGACGACAATCTGTTTTGTGCCAGCACATTAAGTCTTGATTACAACCTTTACAAATTATTTTACATCCGTCATAGAATAAATCCGGAAATTCACCGATAAATTTATTCACTGTGTCCGCGTACGGTCGTTTTTTACCCTTTGGCGCGTTTGACATTATGTATAATTTATAGGTACAACCTCACGCATTAACCTTTCAAATAAGACTGCAGCGTAAATCACTTCTAAATCGGTACGTGTGACGCCGTGCAAGACCGTGGCTGTACTCCAGCCACCTCGGACAGCTCTACTTATAAACGTCAGTAAGCCAAAAATCAAAATATATCGATAATAGCTATTTATGTAACCAGTTACGAAAAACTTTTTTTGTGTAACGAGTGGATGTTCACCCTGCAAAATGA
The DNA here is from genome assembly GCA_029963845.1 of Rhamnusium bicolor. Classification (NCBI taxonomy): domain Eukaryota; kingdom Metazoa; phylum Arthropoda; class Insecta; order Coleoptera; family Cerambycidae; genus Rhamnusium; species Rhamnusium bicolor. Next base: position 4,813 of record JANEYF010001302.1, on the reverse strand, counting down.
CATGAGTTACACAAAATGGTAACGTGTTATAACAAGATTTTTTTCTAATTTTAAACATCTAAAAACCCTTTAAACATAAATAACACTCTATTATATAAAGTTCTCATTCGGGAATACAAAATTAAAACATTCCATACAAAAATTCTTCTATTATTATCAACTATGCATGCATGTTGTTCCTTTCTGAGGACATTCTGATGGGATTATTGAACAAATTAAAAATGCTCAAAATAATGTCATTTATGTGTAGTTTTAATACGATCTTAAAATTTATGACGAAAAAAAAGTATTAGGTATAGAAATTGATCTATAATCGGTAGGATTGTCAAAATTGCCTTGTGTATTTTTTTGTTTATGTTAGAAAATCTGAGCTACAACAGATTATTTTACGACAGATGAGCACTACTAAATTGAATTTATTATAGTAAATTTAAGTTAAGGTATAACAAACATATTTTCTTAGTACGAAATTAACAAATATTAAATATCCAAATTTAAAGATACACCCGTGGTATTGGTATGAATTTTAAAAATATTTTTTTTATGATAGTGGTTCATTCATCGGCAAATAAACTACAACATTTAGGAAATCCAGGACACAATTGAAACAAATGAAAAGTTTTCGAAATCCGATGTAAGGACTATAATCAAAAGTATGTTAGACAAACTAGAAGATCAACTCAAACTATATTTAAAGGGCATATAGATCATTTCAAATATGGTAGGACAGGTAAATCTGGTGTTGCCCAACATGAATTTGAAATACCCATAAATTAGGATACATTGTTATCATAAGGTTGGTTTTAATCATCTCCAGATGATGCCAACTTGGTTGGCAAAACGCGCGTCGACTGCAGTACATGGTGTTTTGTGAAAAACCACATCAGTGTTAGAGGTTCCAACCCACTTTAGGACTATTATTTGAAATACATATTTTTTAAATATGACATTTTATTATTTGCATTCATGTATACTTATAGAAGTAGTATCTAGGTATTTATATGTCTTCAATTATTTTATTTATTGTCTATTCATCCATTTATTTTTACGAAATCTTCTGTTCTGTTTTTCTGAATATTATGGGTCATTCTGTGGAAGTTGTGGGTAGTATCCGTAAAACAGTTTCTTTTCAAACACCAGGATCCAGGATTCGTTTAAAATAGGTTATATAAATATAGTTTACATATTATGGTATATTGTACAGAAAAACAAGGTCATATGCGAAAAATCAAAAAATCAATATACGGCAGAGAAAAATTGATGTTACATGCATACTAGGTATATTTTTTTAATAGTTAAATTTTTGGAAACCCCAAAATTAGCTTAACATGGGTCTACATTCCAACGGCACAGAGGGGATTTAGTAATAACTTGTATAAATGGTATATTCAGTTTATAATTTTTTATAAACATTTTATTTTCATAAATATTAGTATAAATTATTATTACATTGCATAAGATAGATCTGCTACTAAAATAATATGAGTGTTAAGCTGCGTCTCCATTAAAAGAAATATAAAACAACTTTTGTATTGCTTAGTGTTGATAGATATTTCTCATTTGAAAATTAGTTAATCATCAATGGGAAACAAATTATACCCACAGAAAAACGTTGCGTTGTGTTAAATGGCTAGATGCTTTTGTTTCTAACAACAATAAATTATAGTTTTTTTTTACTTTCTTATACCTAATATAAGGAGGTATAGTAATCGTGATTATTTTCGACCTCAAGATATTGATTGATATATACGTTTTGAACCCTCCCTAAATCCACTCTGACTATTTTCCGAATGATGTCTGTCGGTGTGTGTGTGAGGATGTGTGTGTGAATGTGTGTGTGGATGTGTGTGTGTGGATGTGTGTGTGGATGTGTGTGGGTATGTGTGTATCCGCGATAACTCCAAAAATACTAATAGGAGACTTCCCAAATTTGGCAGTTAAGATTGTTAATAATATTTTAGGTGACATATTAAATTTGGTGAATGTGGTACCACCAGAAGAGACATAATGAATGGAAGAAGAAAAAGGGTACAATTTCGGAAAAAATTAAAAAAAAAAAATTGCATTTCTGGTCGAATCTCGACGAATTATAATGAAAAAACATAACTTTATGAAAAAAATCTGTCCGCATGTCTGTAATATCGCGATAGCAGCCACAGTTTTTGAGATAAAGCTTTCAAATTTGGTACACTTGTTCTAAAGGCCAAAGACAGTTTGACATTTAAAAGTTCTAATTTAGTTACAGAAATGTCAGTTAATAGGAAAAAAATTATTAAAATATATTACATGAATTATTATTGACAGTATCGAATGCCGCTGATAATTGATTATTTAAAAATTTTAGTGAAACATTTCAAGGTACGCTATTAAAATTTAATTGAGGTAAGTGAAGATTTAAATAGAATGATTTTTTAGATCAGGATGATATATACTGGTATAAGAAAGTTATGTGTTGGCCACATCAGATATTTTAAATTTGTTCTTTATTAAGATTTTTTTTCAAGATTTATTTTATACAAGCCATCATGTTGTGGTTGCTAAATGTCACACAGTATTTGTTATTTTCGTTTGATAACTAGAAATAAGCCATAACAATTGGTTATGTAACGTAAACACAATGCAACATACAGCAACTTAGAGCAACAAACGATCATTTTAAAGTGGTTACTGTAAGTTGCTGTATGTTTTTTTAATAAATGCACTTAGGGAATGGGCCTACTGATTCATTAGGAGTACAGTTCGTATTATCGTCGATCGTGACATCAAAAACGGGGTCGGAGCAACGTGAACATTTATTTGTTTGTATACCGATTAAAACCAAACATTTTTAAACTATTACCTACTACAAACTAATATCTTTCATCTATTTTTTTCCTCACTGCATACTTATCACAGTTATTGCTGCGGTATTCGCGAAGGGTTACTATAACGAAGTTTGATTTATAATCAAAGTAATTGTTTTAGATAAATAGGTTCTTTAAATTACATGATTAATGAAAGTAGGTACATAACCGAATTAGTTTTTATATGATTATGAAAATTTATATAACGTAAACAAATTTACACGACAAAAACTTGCATTTCTTATCAAGATTCCTGTAGACAGCATTGGAATGGCTCGCCGATATCCGATACTATTATACATCTGTATTTTTACAACTTCATCAACTAATATATATATATATATATATATATATATATATATATATATATATATAATATATATATATATATATATATATATATATATATATATATATATATATATATATATATATATATATATATATATATATATATATATATATATATATATATATATATATATATATATATATATATATATATATATATATATATATATATATATATATATATATATATATATATATATATATATATATATATATATATATATATATATATATTATAAAATTACAATTCATCTTTAACTTCATTTAATATTTGATTCGATGTAAATGATCGCCATAATTTTGCTCTCTCCAAGAACAAACCAGATTTCATTCCTGTTGATTTAGTATGGATATAATAATACTCCATATTTTCTGATTTAACTGGTTCCCATTTTTCCTTAATTACATCATTTAACTCCGGTGTTGGATTCCCTGAAATAATAATTGTAATATAAAATATACAAAAAAACCAAGAAGGTGCGAACACGGTCATTCATATGCGCAAATTACTTTTATCTGTTGAATATTGGCCGACGATGTATTACACATTCTAGAATTGCCGAACCACTTAACTGTAATAGTCAGCTACTTACATACCCAGAGACGGTATGTAGCTAGACATTAGTGTCGCATCAACTGTGCTGAACCACGCACACCGATTAGCTTTCAAAAATACCCACCGCTGCTAACGGTCAAACGTAAATTGCGCATTCTAATAGCCGTGTTCGCCTCTTCGTGGTTTTATGTGTATTAAAAGTCCATATTAACATTATACAGAGTAGGTCATCCTATTAGGGACATAGGTAAATATTCCCTGGTCCCATGAGATCGATGAATTTGCTTTGTCATCGACAAATGAGGGCAGTAAACATAACCTCCAATTCTTTAAATAGAACACCCTATATACTTCTACTTATTCAGATAGCGCTTAGGATGTTACCTATATCTCACCCGGTATTGAGATATTCTAAAACCTGTAATTAATTTATTATCGCTATTATAAATAATATAATTACACAAATTACAGAAATTAGATATTAGACAACCAATCCAGCCGAAGTGTTGTAGGAACAGGTTACACCAGATAAACGTGGACATACAACCATTTCCAGAGTCATCGCCAGTGCCGCTGACATATTTGTATCGGTTTCATAGCACAGCGACTTCGGATGTGCAACCTGAGGTCGCTATAACGTTCGCCTGAAATCCCGAATCGTGCAGAATTAGGTTTTCTAGCAACTTCTGCCCTTCTAAATACACTTAATGTGCAGGATGCTATGAATTTTTAGGCTAATAAGATATGGGCGTAGGCGTGACCCAAAGGTGCGGCATAGATATCTGACCGAGCCTGTGTGTTTTTTTGCAGTGATCATCTGGGGCAGTGAACGCATCGCGATCGTCCTTCGATCTGTCCAGCAAGTCGATTATGCCACAAACGTCAAATGATTTGAGTTCAATTTACTATAGCTCAATACAGGTGATCTAGCTTTCGTTTGGTTTGGAATTATCTAAACAAGATCTGACAACGAGGAAGCTGCAGCTATAAAAATGTTATGTAATGGTGCTTTAAGTGTAGCCAATTTGCTTAAAAAAGGCGAAATCCTCGCCGTTGGTGGCTA